>JAVYIG010007080.1:0-107637 GCA_035222895.1 Strongylocentrotus droebachiensis
CATTGATTATGTTTAAGGTTCTGGTTTACACATCGAAATTCAATACTCTTGATAAGCTTAGAGAAATGGACCGATTATACTTTTCTCTCAATTACATATTATTTCCCGTACACCACAAGCATAAGGAATCCCCCTATAACCCTATTACATTATGTATCTCCCATTCTCTCTCTCTATCTCTCTCTCCCTCCCTCGTATTCCTAAGAAATAATTTCGACCACCAAAACAAACTACGATGATGTGAAAATGACAGGTGTGAACTAGATACATAGACATTAACAGGGGTATTGAGAAAGCCAAATTATTTTGATGGATGTGTAAGGGCGATGTAGATCGGTCATCTCAAAGAGGCGCCAAATTATCAAGAAAGAATACCACCCCCTTCCCCAGTAATTATCAATGTTTGTTGTTCGATTATGATGATTAATTTCTTTTGGACATAGTGCGGTTCACCATGTGTCAAATTGGTTCACTGCGCTTGTATCGAGCAGGCGGAGCCAACATTGAAATCAGTGTATTATCCGGACTGTTCGAATTATTCATTTATATACATTCCAACCATGACAAAAGTCTTTTTCATCCCAGCGCGTCACCTCTGTGTCCCCAAGTTTAGACCCCCGTCGCTTACTATTCCTCAGCAACGCACTCAGACGCACATAAAATCGACCAACTGTAAAAAGACAAGCGGTATGGCCTCTGTGTTTCCTTATACGGTCAAAAAGTTATTGGCGCTGTCCGCGGGTTCGGCCAATCAGCGCTCGAGGCGGCGAAGATCAAAGCGGCCTTGCCGAGCGGTTGTTACAATTCGGGGAGCATCGTAAAGTCGGTTTTACGAGCGCAGACGGCGCACGCACTTGTCAAAGTTGAGACTCTCGTCAAAACTTTGCTAGACTGCGGCCGACAGTCGTGAATAGAGAATATAATACCTTTTCATGGACGAAACACGGGCTCGTTTTTGTTTTCATAGAATAACAACCGCAACTATGCAGGCCTATGTCAAATTTGATAAATAAAGGAATATTGCCAATAGCTACATCAATGCATTTCATACTGGACATGCGAAAAGCCAAGAAAGAAATGATATAGACCTATAATTACGTAGGCCTAATAGATCCTTTGAAACGCACCCTGGAATATTTAACTTAACTGACTTTTGTTTCAGCTTAATATGAACCGATTTAATCCGAAAGGCGTAGACTCCTTTTTTATTATAAATGAGGGGGGATAATGATAATAAAAATGAAATAAAAATAACAAAATAAAACCCCCAAAAAGGGAAAAAACAAAGTGAAAGACAAAAAAGGTGGAGTTAAAGAAGAAGAAGGAGAAAAAGAAGTAGGATGAGGATGTGGAAATGATGACGACGACGACGACACCGATGGTGATGATGATGATAAAGCAAAAAAGAAGGAGAGGAAGGAGAAGGAAGGGAAAAAGAACCAGTTGAAGAAGAAGAAGAAGAAGAAGGAGAAATAGGAGAAGAAGATAAAAAGATGAACCCTTTCTCATTCAGCCATCTTTAGGTAGTAAGCCTACACGAGGCCAGTCGGCTCATTCTTGTGTTCAAATAACAAATTTGCGACCAAAGAAAGCTTATGCAATTTGTAGCTGGTATTTTGGTCGTAATTCAACAATTGCACTCTCCGACTGAGAGATAGAAAGCACATTAAAGGAATACATACAAATTCCGCGACACAATGACATAACAAAGAAACTACGTAAATGCAGGTATTTTGTTTTAAATTCTGGTCGACCACCCCCCCCCCTCCCCCCCCCCCCCCGCTCCTACCTCCCAGACAAAAAAACACGAAAATTAAAGTAGATTTGAAAAAGAAACTAAATAAAAAAACTGAATGCAAAATTGAATTAGGAAGTTTGAATACAACAAATAGCCTAGGCGTATTTATTTACATCTTGAAAAAATGAAATATTTTACTGAGACTGTAATGAGGGACAAATCTATATTTGGCGACTCGACCGATTTCAGTTTTTCGTGTTTGAGAATCAACTCAAATTACATTATTACTAAAAGAAGTTTTTTCTTTGTAATGAATACAAAAAAATGAATAAATTATGCTATTTAACAAACTCTAAAGTAAAGGTGTAACATAACATGTAGGACTTTATTCAATAACAAGACTGATCTAGATAATTATCCTTTCGTATGAGAGAAGACCACCATGAAAACATTCATGTACCACTATCACTCACTGAACAGGGAGTTCCCTTCCACTGAAGTAGACAGTGTCTGTAGCTTATGAACAGCGAGGTATGTGATCAGATTTAACATTAGTACCGTTACATTATTAACATGACTGTGACGATGCAGTAAAAATCGAAGCGGATTTCCTCGAGTTCCTCTCCTCGTGTTTACTCTATTTTTAGTGACCTTGCGATAATGCAGGTGGAAGCAAAGAGAAGCCGCCCCGTGATATTTACCCGTTATCTCGAGTTTTTACGACATTTTTGTCCAATGTTGTTCATCACATGGTTTCGACGTGTCCCGTAATGTACACTGCTAACGGTAACATGGTTTATTTCCAATCTGTACCGATATCTAAATCTATCTTACTCATAATTCAGTGCAGCATTAGTTTTTATTATTCCTGTCAAACACTACATTGTATAATTTCCTCCAATTTGCCCCTTTCTTGTTTTCTTATTATTTTGAGGAAGGGGGTAATTAACAATGCTCCATCTACATTCTTTTGCATTCCCCTCCTCCTTTTTCATCAATGATTGAGACGTCACTGACAAACATCAATAACATGCAAAAAGGGAATTTATAATTGCATTCGAATCATAATTTGCGAAGAAGCGTGCCTTTGCAATACTGTACTTTTCTTATTTCGACTGGCGCCATCTTGTGTCGTAAAAAATGAAAGTGCACACGACAAAATGGCCCCTTCCCAATTTCTACCTCTCCTTTCTCTCTTCTTCAAACCCTTTTTTTTTGCCTACATGTTTATGTCTCACTTTTTCTTCTCTCCTGTAGTTTCTTACATTCTTTCTCTCTCTCTATCTCTCTCTCTGTTTTGTTTCCATTGCCCTACCCCCTTCTCTGTTCCTTTTGTCCCTTTCTTTCTTGTTTTGACTCTCTCCCCTTCTCTCTCTCTCTCTTACTTACACAATCTCTCTTTCTCTCCCCCTCTATCTCTGCCCCTCTCTCTTCATCTCACCTCTCCTCTCTCTATTTTTCTTTCCTTTATCTTTCTATTTTCCTTTCTTCCTCCCTCTCTTTCCCCTTATTTCTCCTTGTCTCTATGTCGGATATATATTTCCCACTCATATAAAAGGTCACAAACGGAACTGTGGCAAGGTAGACTGGATTTCTCAAAGGAAATTCTGGTTTTGTCAAGGGGCGTTTTAAGCATTTCCTTCTCGCCACCCCATTTCCGACCCCCCTGTTTTGATTCTCATACAGACCCCCCCCCCCCCCCTCACCCCTCACCCCTTCTCACTCTCTCTCTCTCTCTCTCTCTCTCTCTCTGTCTATCCCCATCAGCTGGTTAGATTTACCCTCTCCAACTAAACTATTGCATGTCTGTTCATAATACGCTGGTGACAAATTTATATTCACTACCCTCTCTCTCTCTTTCTCTCTCTCTCTCTCTATCTCTCTCTCTCTCTCACACACTTTCTCTCTCTCTCTCTCTCTTTCTCTCATTAATTATCCCGCAGAAGTCAAAAGGGATTTCATCATGCTCATTATCCACATTCTTTCATTTGACTGTTGGTTTTAAGTTTAGAAAAGAGTATCACGTAGTTATCATGAGAATGTCTACCAGCCATGAATTTCGTTGGTTTTCCATTTGAATAATAAAAGAGTGATTCGTTAATAGTCTAAACATTATAGGTTTTAATTCAAACCGCAATCTGCTATTCTATTTCTGAATGGCAATGACTCTATTTCAATTACACCATTCGGTTGATCAAAGAAGCGGAAAGGTTAGACAAATCAATAATCGCCTTGAATCGTCTGGTATCTAAATGAGTTGGAACTTTGTGAATGTCGAGGAATCGATTTTTCCTAGAATACCCGATTTCAAATTCAATTTCTTGGTCTCTTTTTTGTTTGTTGATAATTATGATGGCATCATTAGACGCTATCATTTGGAGAATTGTATCAGTTAATCGTTGCATTAAACCAAACATTTATCGGGTTAGTATATGGTACAAATAGTCAAAAAGTGAAATCAGTAGGCCTATATCTCAAGTGCATGGTATTATGCAAGATTTTTAACAGCTTATCAAAAATACAAAACAGCGCTAACAGGGTGTAAAATGGAGTGAGTAATACGAATAAAGTGATCAATCCATCCATGTATTCATATCATTCATACCATTCGATGAAAGGTCGCTAAGCTTACAAACTCAAACTTGACAAATTTGAAATTCAAAACCTGACACGATCAGGACTGTGACAGCATTTGCATGTTGGTCGTCTGACTTTGCGGTTTGGCGCCCGGTAAGGTTCAGCACTGTACGCGTCCGTTTAACCTAGTAAACTAGCGCACGTTCAAGTTGAGCAATTCCCCTGGTAACACCCGCGGTTTGACTAGCCCCGCCATATCGGTGACGTAGCAAATTATAGCAGCTTTTATCACAACCTAAGTTTTTGACCGTTAATGTGTGGTTATTTGCGCCTCAGTTATTTTCATGTACATTTACCTAGATAGTCAGAGATGTGTAACTAATTCCACGTTTAAAAGTAGTTTATGTACGGAATTGAATAGATGGTAATAAACAGAAAGTGCGATTAAGAAACACGTTAAAGCCAAACGGACGACTGCGTTTTTCAGACACCAAAATACGTCGTATTGTGCACTATGAGATCACCTTTTTTTTCCTTTTTAATCTTATGAAATGATTATGAACTTATCGGGTAGAAAAACAAGTATAGCACTCACATCATAGCCCTTAATTCCCCTACTCCCCCCCCCCCCTCTTTCTCTCTCTCTCTCTCTCTCTCTCTCTTAATGTCTGTCTACCTGTATCTCTCTCTCTTTCTCTCTCTCTCACTCACTTTCTGTCTCTCTCTCTCTCTCTCGCTTTCTCCACATGCTCTTGGCTCTTTACTTTCTCGAGTCATTCAGCAAAATAATAAGAGTAGCATTTCGCTCCGTTGTTATAAATATTGAATTGGAACTGGAATTCATTTTGGAACTCTTAAAGTATATAGTTTTTTTTACTTTAACCTTTATTTAATTGTTTCATTCCCTTTCTTCGTAATTTGTATATTTAAATTTTCCAGGCTGTTTCACATTCATCATGTAAATTTTACCAGCATCTCGAACATTTAATGAAATAAAGATTGTGATCCATTTAAAATTACAAATAGAACCTTGTTGTGGCGATGATCATGTGCTTTACTATAAGGACACTCCATTTATCCACATGTTTATCTAACTTGTCTACAATTCTTTACTCATGCTGTGATCAGTTAGTAAGGAATACAATTATAACATTTATTTTCCCGTTATGGAGTGGATGGCCGTTGTTTGTTTATAGCATGAGTTGCTTTTCAAAGGGGGTCACAAAATAATTGCAGTTACAAAACAATATCTACAAACAAACGAATACATGGTTTAAAAAAATACGTAAAATATACGATTTAAAAGAAGACCTAATAACAAACAAGTAATTATGAAGAAAATGAAACACAAGATAAATTGTGAGAGGGTGAGAGTGTCTGCCCTGTTTAGTTCTCGTTTAGTCGAAGCCAGTCAGAGGGCTATAACTCTGCAACGGTCTTCCTCCCTCTCCGTCCCCCGAGTCTCAGCCGCGACATGCTACCCCTCCAGTGTACGGTTCTCGGGAAGGGGCCGAACGGAAACTCATTACATTATTTTCCTATAGCTGTCAGGGGTTTGACGTCTTAATCAGAATATCGTGAGAGGGGAGGCGGGAGGGAGGGATGATGGTGATAAGGATTTCATTACAATTTCCCCCTAAACTTTTTTTTTGGTTACAATAACATTTTTGTTTCTGGTTAGGTAGATCCTTTAATTATGATAAAGAATTACACTGTCAATCAGGTTTTGAACATTGGGATTATTCTTTTAAAGTAAGGGTCTCCATTTAGGTGACAGCGATACAATGTGGGGCGGTGCGCAAGGGGGAGGGGGCGGTGGCAATTTTTTGTTGAGGGGTGTGCTGACGGAAAAGTTAAAGCTTTCCAATATCATGACGAAAAGGCCAAAAGGGTACATGCTCTGGCGAAGAAAATTAACTTCAAATAACGGCCCGGGCCTCTCGCCAAACAAATGAAAAAACAAACAAACACAAATTAAAAAAAAAAAAAATCATTTTTTTAAAAATTTAGAACACGATCACAATAAATTTAAATAATGTTAATTCCCTAATGAATTTCCCATCCATGTAGAATACACATTCCTATTACGTAACATGTCATTGGACCGTTTGCACATTTTGAAAGGTGACGAACAACGTTACTGCAATTGCCTTTTTAAAGGTCGATTTTGTTTTCTTTCTCGAAAGTCTTTGCGATCAGGCTTTAACCGGCAAGGGTGAAAGAATATTTTTATTTACCCACTTTGTAAGAGATGTTGAGTGCTTACACCCCCCCCCCCCTCCCATCGACACCTTAAATTAGCATTGTGTTATCAATGAACAGTTTTATACTACGCCAATATGATGGTCCCCTTATTATATATAAATAGAGAGAGAGAGAGAGAGAAAGATAGAGAGAGCGAGAGAGAGAGAGAGGAGGGGAGGGGGGTTTTGTGCGTACTTACAAGAACATTAATTCTCCTTATGATCTAACTATACGGCTGAATGATTAAACAATAGCACGACATTATTAAATATTGTTACAGATCTAATTTGACATTCATCGGCTAAAGGCAGTTAATTTGAAAAATCCATTTTAAATTATGACTACATATATCATAATAAAGCACTTAATTGATATATTTTTTAGTATTTATCTTGATTTTAGATCGCCATTCAGTCATGAAATCATTTTGTTTCGTGCACCTAAATCCATAGAATCTCAGCACGTTCCATACAGCTCACCGGTTCATTCAAACATGAAATGAGCAATTCGAGAATAAGCACACCTAAAATCGATTCTAAAAGTATATCCCACCCTTCCCTTAAAGGTAAAGTTGAGTTATTGTCATGCGATTTCATTGCGAATGAAACTGTGTGGAAGCAAAGGTAAAAGGTTGACCATATAGCACATAGGAATTGGTCTATAATATGCAGTTTTAGAATCATCAAAATGATAAGAAATTTGCCCAGTTTTGCTAAAAGTCACATGCACCGTATACAGAAATGTGTATATGGGACTATACACAAAATATATGCAGCATAACCTCTTGCTGTTACTTGTGATGTTTCGAATATGAAGGAATTTAAAGAGCCTTTCCATACAGTTGACAATTTTTCTAGTATACTCTTCCACGCTACCATAAAACAAATGAAAACAAATCACAAATTATTTTTCACCATTTCCAAAACTCAAATTTCTCTTTAAGATGGAAAATGTCAATATAAGTATACAATGGAGCAAACAAGGCGTATGTATACTAGGGGTGAATGTAATTCAATCATAAATGAGATGAATAAAAGAGGAAACAAATACAAATGATTCACGCAGAGTTTGAATGCAGGGTATTATTTTTCAAGCGATCCCGTTTTTGTAGTTGAAAGCACTAAAAAGTAAAAATATTCTTGGGCTATTCGTCTAAAAAAAGATCTGTTTCAACGTTCGAGTTACCTGAGCGAATCGAATATTTTCCGCTTTGAAACCTCAATACTTATTCGGACAGATTCACTCAATTTATGACTTCTTCCTATAATTATTTCTGCGGTTGAAGGAGGCGTAAAAATAGTCCTACGATCGGTACTTGAATTTCCTTTTTTTTGACTTCGCGATAATTGCTGTCTGGAATCCAAGGAAAGAGTCTTTGTTTTCAATTATTTCCAGAAGACATGGAAAGCATTAATATATTGATTTCTCGTTTATTTATATTTAACTATCTTTTTTCCAGTCAGACAGTGTTGAAGTGTATCTGTTGGTGTTTGTTTTAAATGTATAGGATTATTTGCGTGTGGTTCTTTTGTTATTTTCTATGTATTGCATCTTTGTTATATTTATACATTATTTATTTCTGTCTTTTAAGCACAGACTTGCAAAAGAACAGTCAAATTGGCTGTTAGCAAGTGATTCCGTGTTGAAATAAAATAAAATGAATGAAACGAATTAACTGAATAAATCCTTATCTCTATCTAACTGGGAAACTATTAGTGTTTCTAGAAATTTGGTATGCGCTATTAAATGTTCCTTCGGATTCGAGCGTAAACGTTCTTAAGAACCCTTGAACTTACTAAAATCAATGGTGTATGATTTTGTGGAAGTATGTAATCGAAGCCGCCTTTAGTAACAATAGCGGGGAAAAAGGGAAAATTTGCATTCCCTTTCTTCCATTCACTGTTCGTGTCGTTATTTTAGCATGCATAATGCTTGTCTTCCATTTGAAATTGTGTGTTTCCGATTGTCGGCTATACAAACGTGACATTTGTATCTCTTTCTCGCCCCCCCCCCCCCTCTGTATGTCTGTCTGTCTGTTTTTCTATCTGAATGTATATCTGTATGTTGGTATGTATGTCCATATTTCTGTATGTCTGTATGTTTGTATGTGTGTTTGTCTATCTGATTGTATATCTGTCTGTCGGTATGTATGTCTGTTTGTATAGGCCATCTGTATGTCGGTATGTCTGTCTGTTTGTCTGTATGTGTGCACTTCTCTCTCTCTCTCTCTCTCTCTCTCTCTCTCTCTCTCCTTCCCTTTCTCTCTTCTTTAGTTTTACATTAGCTTTTTTCCCAGCGGATACGGTCAACGGGAAAACAGTTCAAATCGGGCCCTTTTCCTATCTAAAGGGGAAAAAATACTGTGGGGGAAATTTCGCCTCGCCCTATTTCGAACAATAATCGTTGAACAGCCCTGAAATGGTTTTGTATTATTCATTCGACCCCATTTCATATTATGCTGTGTTTCATGGTTTACAGCTATTCATGTCATTCCTTTTCATTTACCTGCAGTTATTATATTCCAAATTATTTCCGATATGGAGGCGAAGATAAGTTGGTGAAACTCCTTTTGCATCCTTCCTTTATTACGTGTAAAACGGTACTGTTTATAGCCAAAAGGATGTAAACTTTGTGTAAAAGATATGAGTTTAACGCCCTTCTGGCTCGAAAATCTTAAAACACTTTCCTTATTTTTTGCTTTTCTGTACTTCAAACATTAGCTCTTTTTGTTCGTGGTGTATTAACTTCCTCTTACGTATATATCAGTTCACACCATGGAAACTAGACCTCATTACGTGTTTGTCCATCTAAGCTATGCTTATTAAAATTAAATTTTCATTACGTTGAAATCCCTCTGTTTGTTATTTCTTACGTCTTATTTCTAATGGATCATAATAAAAGTGGATCAGCAACCCATCACTCCCTGAAAGGTTTGTTAATAATAATAATATCAAAAAGTTGTTAATAAAATCTCAATCAATAACACAAGTATAATGAAAGAAGCAGGCCGCGTCTCTAAATCTTAAAGCTCGGCGGATCCCCTTAAGCCTGATTTTTCTTGCCATTTTTCCCTCGCGGGCGGTAAATCCCGCCTTTTTTCCCGAGTGAGAACGTATTAGGCAGTTGGATCAGTGTTACTTCAAGATGGCTAGCTCGAGAAGAAAGCCTCGGAAGATGATGGATGCCCATACGTGTCAATAAGTTGCTTTCTAATTGCCGCGCTGTCAAGAAAAGAATTCATTTATGTCCATGCATATTATTCATTCTTAATCCCCCTTCCCTATTTTACCGCTCTTTTAAAGAGATATGCCGGACAAAATTTGTCCTGTTTATTATTTGTTTTCTGGACATGAATATATTTTACTTATTTATATTATTTGGGATATGGAAATTGGTTTGCCATAATTTCTGCCCAACCGAATTTATACGCCTATCGAGCTTCTAATAACAGGCATTTGAATTTTAATTAGATGCATTCATCTAACGATTATTACTATCAACACTTTCCCTTTTAGCAAGATGTGCCATTAAGGAGCTACAAATTGCCTCCGTTGCTTGCATAAAGAAGTCAATAACCTTTTCATAACTATCATGAGCGAAAAGTATTACATGGAGTTCTACAAATACACCAGTTTACAGTTGTATCAGTGCGCATGCGCAGACAGTTGACCTCGGGTCATTGGCCCCAAAATTGGGGCCAATAACCTCTGACCTCTGGTATTTATGCGTAAATTAAAATTGCGCCCATGCAAATGATGATGTGCGCGCACAACGCAGCGCGCAGGCAGTGATGTCATCATTATTTGCATGGGCGCAATCTTAATTTACGCATAAATACATGACTCCTAGGTCATTAGCTTTGTTTAAAATGGCGCACACAACTGTAAACTGGTGTATTGACGTAACACTGTATGTATGAATATGAAATGAAACTGCAAGGGGTCATTGTCCTTGAGAGGATGGTTCAGTGGTCGATTTCAGCATGATGGAGTTTCAATTGCAACTCGGATTAAAAAGTGATATTCACAAAGGGATCGTACACGAATCATTGCAAGGTATAAGAAAAAGACGTAATATACCGAATGAATGGCCCCCTCCCCGTTTCAGAATTGAATGGTTGCTATTATTTAGAATTTTCAAAAATAGGAACAGGAACATGTGAAAACACGTGTTTTGGGCTTTCATAAGGTCGACGCGCGGAAAAACGAACGCGCATGCGCGTGTGTGCGAAATTTTCACAAATGTTCAAACTGGTCTGAAACTTGTGCAAATTTAATTTGAGACGATTTTGAGCATTTTTTAATTTTTGGGCGCGAGCTGTCGCACGTTTGATATGTCGATATACTGCGCAATAATTTAAAGTGACTATATGAAAATGAAAGTGTTAATGCCATTTGGTTATAGAGATATTGGAGAAATTTACAAAATGGCGCCTAGATGACGTCACATTATGCAAATGGCCTCGAAAAGTTTCGTGTGTATATTCCTCGATAGGGTATTGTGCTAATCAAGTTATATCGAAAAGGCAA
Organism: Strongylocentrotus droebachiensis; assembly: GCA_035222895.1. Lineage (NCBI taxonomy): Eukaryota > Metazoa > Echinodermata > Echinoidea > Camarodonta > Strongylocentrotidae > Strongylocentrotus > Strongylocentrotus droebachiensis. Next base: position 11,089 of record JAVYIG010007080.1, read on the forward strand.
ATGCCATTCTTGTGATACATACCACCTTGAAAGAAGAAACAATGAAAGAAAACAAAGAAAAAGTATGTCATGCGGATAAGAAAATAGTGTTCAATACACTCGTTGTGCAGATAAAACCCTTGCTTCTGGTCTACAGGAAGATTTAATAGGGAAAGGTGTTTATGAACAGGATTAAACAACTAAAGAAGAGCAAAGGAATAGTGTATTATTAGGTTCAACAGCTCATTTAGTACGTTCTGCTATTAATAATATCAGAGGTACAATTTGTCTACCACCTGTTGTATGTATGTGCTTTACTAATTTCATTTATTTTTAAATCCAATTAGTCCAAATAACAAAAATAACGAGTTTCTCGTCCAGACTTTTTCAAAAAAGGAGGAGGCAGGGCATTACTATTTACTTTTTACTATTTTTCAATTTTTAGCTATGTTTTTCCAAAATGGATGCCATGCTAAATATAGCTGGCCAAGGTACATGTACATGTATATTTATTCACAGATAGTGTGCTATTTGAGTATGCTGAATTGCTGATGCAATGTATGACATCAAAAATGACTTGCATCATTAGTCCACTTGCTAAGCAAGTTTCAAAATTCAGAAACAATGAGAAAGGTCTTCAGCTTTATACACAAATTACATCACAGCCATTAAAAAAATTATATTGGTTGCTTTTTTCTGAATAGTAAATACTAAAAAAATAAAAGGAGGCGGGAGGGGATGAGAAACTCGTTATTTTTGTTATTTGGCCTTACAACGCAACGCAACGACATCATGTTTTATTTTTTTATTTCACTGAGAACCCCTCGTAGATTTTATTCATGATATAATCATAGTCATCGTCGTCGTCGTCATTATCATCATCAGCGTCATAATCATCATCAGCGTCATAATCATCATCAGCGTCATTATCATCATCATCATCGTCGTCGTCGTCATCAGCACAGGTATGACATTCGCAGATACATTCCATTCATTACGTGAGAACATTATATAAGAGTGTTTGTGATTGGTGGAAACAACTTCAGGCGTTCGAGCACAATCAAATAAATTATCTTGTCACTTTATACACATGTCTTCGTCATCACCGAGTACATAGCTCATTTTTTTTGCAAGCATCGACTACAGTATACGTACGCGATTAGAAGTCCTTCAGTTGATTAGACAAAATAATAATTAGACGACATTGACTAGGAGACCTCTCTAAAACAATATAAGGTTAGGGTTGGGGTCACAATATTGTGTTAGGTTAGGTTAAGGGTTATGGATATGCTTGTCTGTACTTTTAAGTCAAGATTTGAAGTACAAATTTCAGTTTATGTAAGTTATTGACCGCGGAAGAATGTTGTTGTACGACACAGAGAGCGGTGTGTCGTAGAACACATTATGGATGTCTTACAAGACACTAAACAAATTTGGGTATGAGACAAACTCATCTTTTTCTATAGACCAAATGACAAGTAACAATATCATCATCATCGTCGTCATTTTCATCAAGAAGAAGTACTAACCTCCTCGATCTACTCGATCCAGACATGAACTTTTGATACAAACAAGGGGTACAAAGAATCTTTCTGGAAATTGAATGTATCCGCTGTCCGTCCATTGTAATGACCGGAGCTCATCGTCTGACCCCTACTCATCCTCTTGATGAGAGCAACACAAACCGATGTCCTTCATATTTCCCCTTAACACTAATTGAATAGGTTATTCATTGTCATACAGGAGCAATATATACTAGGCAGGCAATGAATCCGTAGGAGTATGCATAGCGATCTAGTTGTTTGTAGATACAGACACCCACTTCGAGCGCGAACGATTTCCTTTCTATAATATCGATAATGTTTTGGACATACTGATGTTGTGTTTTGATTTTAACAATATTAGTGTCTTTTGAGAAACAGGGAATGTAAGAAATGAAGGAGGGGGGATACGGGAACTTCATATGAATGCCTTCGTATAGTATGTCTTTATTTTGACTACAATCATGCTAATTGTTGTGATTCTAAAATTTGACCCCCTGCGATGTTTATTTTCAAAAATGCTATGCTTTGCAAAGTATTTAATATAAAAAATGCAAAGAGAAAATATGTTATACTTTCAAGAGATGACTTCTAACAACAGATTATAAATGAAAGATGTAAGAAACATGAAATTCACAGATATATACACAGAAGATATAAAGTAACATCCGCTCTGAAGGAAAATAAAGAGAAGGGGGCAAATCCATGAAAAGGGGGGAAATAGCGACCATGGGTATACCTCAAGGCACTGCTTGTAACAATACAGACAGTCGTAGTACATCCATACTGATCTCGTGATTATACTCTGTGGGACCTTTTTTCCTTGCTGGATTCATTCAAATGTGATAATTATGCTTCCCATCGCACTTTTATGTTTCGAAAACCGCAAAAGTCCACGACAATAGCAAGTGTTTTGTGCGGTTCAAAGTAACCCCCGTCATGTTCATAGCTCAAGGTTGAAATAGCTTGGACCCCTTCCAAAACACGGAAGCTATATGTCAAAGGTCGTGTTGACATTTTGAATGAAAATCATGAGCAATTCAGCACCCCCACATCATAGTTTTTCATTTTGAATGGTTTTATCCCGCAAAGGCAGATGTTGATCAAAATTGTCTTTGTTTTCGTCTTCACAAAAAGAGAGGTAGCTAAATGAAAAATGAAGAATAGGCTTCTACGATGACGTAGATGCCATTGATGAATTCTACTAATTCGCCACTTAACATCTTCCATAGTATAGAATAACCCTATTCATAAAGCCAATAAGTCCAAAATAGATTTCTGTGATATCTTATTGTTAAAAAAAACGAATAAAGGAAAAACAAACCAACATAAACAACAAGGGAAACAAAAATGTATATTTCACATGACGTCAATGCTTGTGATCCAGAAAAAAGAACCTCACACAAATTATTTGATAATTACCCCATCAAAAAGTAAATGAAGAGCATTAAAATACACGATAAATTTATGTTATAATACATACCGGCGTTAATCATATTCTTTAACAGCAATGGGGAAAGTCAATGATTTGTCCTTTAATGAACTTTCTTAAAATCATATTTGACGATTATGAAATTTAAAGAAATTAAATAAATAAAGCAAAATAATGTGATTTCATCGACCAAACTAAATTTGGATAAATTGTGGAACCCTTTTAATTTGTTTCTTTTGTAATTAGCTGTATACATATTTGTCCCCTTTCTCTCGCACGATATTTTGAATTTTACTATGCTTTATCAATAGTCTTTGGTCTATATTGTGTCACCAGAAATATCAGATCGAAATTTCGGAGTATACTTATATGAGTTATATCTATTAAACAGTTAATAACAGTTTTTCTTACAGCCACAATTTTGAAATACTTTATATTTTGAAAAAATTTGCCGGAGGAGACTAAACTACTTCACCCATATGACATCATTCACAGATCGACTATATAGACATAATTATATCATGTGGCTTAAATAAGTGAAATAGAAATAAACAGCCCACATATTTTACCTTCATTTTTTTAGTACGAGTCAAACTAAATTTAGAGCATGACAAGCATTATTCATTTTCACTTTACGACACAACTTAAAACATATCCCATTTTAACAGTATATCATATCCCCACATTGTTTATTTGACATTCATTCAATCATAGATTGTTAAACTCATATAGATAATAACATACCGTACATAAAGTGAACCATCACCTTGGTAACATATTACACTATGGATCTTCGTATATACAAAACCAACTAAACATCTTGTTACTTAGACAATCAATTTTGACTGAAAATAAGCAAATTTATTAATAATAGACTCTCAAATGGTAATCATATAATGTTTGTTTTAGCGAAAATTCTGTTTATATTTTGTTAACAAACAGTAAAGAACAAAAAAAAAAATTATTTCTCCAAAATATTATTGTTGAACGTTAATATTCTTTAGGCATTTTCGTTATGTGATGTATCATTAGTTATAGTACTTGAATGCAGTCTTTATAATCATATCCTCACTGTTACATAACTGTAACTTTTTTACAGTAATATATTTATACTTTAAAATATTGTGATTGATTAGGTACTAGTTAATATATAGAATGCATTGTCAACAAATTTAATATCAAATTGCAATGTCATCATCTTTATCAATGATATTTCGTTAACACATAAACAATAACATAATAGTTATAACAAATGTTGTATTTTGATTTGCATTGATTATGTTGCTGAGAATTGTAACGAGTAATGTAAAGTAGCAGTAAAATAAGTTACCTAAAAAAGACAGCAGCAACTGTGAGAATGAGGGTTAAACCAAAACAATGTAAACGATTAACACAGTTTTAGAGTGAAAACGTCAGTAGAAATAACTATCATGGCAGTAAAAATCAATAGCCATGAAAGTAAAAAAAGAATAATAAACCGACGTTTGAGTAAACATATTAATAACGTGAAATTCATGCAGCTTTAAATAGTAGCATCATCATTCGTGGTCAAAATATATCCACATGTTGTAGTTAAGTTCTAATACGTGATAATAAGGTCGCCTTTTTACGACACTCCGTAACTGTTCGAAAAAATATTCGATACAAAAAAAAAAAAAAAAATATCATATACATACTGCAGTACAGTTCATAGCCGCGTCGACTAATATGTAATGAGATAGCATTGATATTGTCGCAGTCCCTACGTAACGGGGTCAATGCAGTTATAATGATCGGATCTCCGTCTTTGTCATATTTTCTTTCTTGTTTTTCCTCAGGGAGAGGAATCTCATTGTTAGTCGAAGGCTATGATTCGCTAGCTTTCGCTCCAGCATTTTAGTGACGAAAACGAGGAGTAAATGAGGGGAATGTGATCGACAAAGACGAAACTGATTCGATCACAAGATACCATTATAATGCACCGAGATATATCGTTGAGATAGTTCAGCGAGTTACTAGATTGTGACACATTTTTTAGTACTTTTGATTCAGAAGAATTCGCCCGAAGAGCAAAATCTCGACACCAGTGATAAATGAACGAATGTGACAATTATGAAAATTATAGTGTGTGTGTAAAAAATATCAAGTTTCTTGGAAAGTTATAGAAAACAACATTAAGTTTTGGTGTTTGAAATAATTGCGATTAATGACAAGCTACATAGACTGACTGATGAATGCATTTTCTTTATCGATATTCTGTGATATTATCTTTATCAACATTGGTTGCCTTTTCTTTGTCGAAATGCTCAGAGTTTGTTTTACGGGCGACTGAATATTCAGATAATTTATGTACGGTGATTTTGTTTGTTACCACCAGCTAACATTTTACTTGTGATTGTCATTTATTGACATTCATTGTAGACTTCTTGTTAATAATGTTCAAAATTGTCTTACATAATACAGCCTGAACTAAGAAAATGAAATTGTCAAATTTGCTTGACATATTTTCAATTTTGTCACCTGAGAATGTGTTACTCTTTGATGAGATTAATTGACGTATGTTTACCTAATTTGTCTAATCTCACTGTGAGAAATGTTATCGTTAAGTGATTATTCATTAAAATGTTCGAAAAATATGACAGCAATCCATGTGTGTTTCATTCATGTGATTGGAATATAGAAATCGATATAGCCACTATATCTCAGTTTGAGATTTAAACGAATCATTTGATTATTATCCAGGAAGATAACGAACGATGGTAGAACAATGATTTTACAATTTTTTTTAAATAAAGAAAAAAATAATCAACATTTGTGTATGTATCAATAAAATAGATATTGAATGAAAGTATTCTCTGTAGTATTACTTAGCTGACAGTATCTAAATCATATTAGATCATTGAGAAAATGTGATATATGGACATTTTCACATTGTCTCTTGAAAAAGACGGATAGCGTGTACGCAACATCAACAGCTTGGACAAACATAATTTAAATGCTTTCACATAAAAAAAACATGTATTATTAAAAGATAGTATTATACAACATATTGATACTAAAATTATGATAGATAGGTTCAATTAGTGTAATATTGGATGTTATGTCCTGTCATAAATCCATTATTGTTATGTCGCTGAAGAAATAACCCTGTAACATATATTCTTTGAAATTTTACTGAAAATAATATAATTTACGTCCTAAATGATTTAGAGTGTTGTAATCATTGTCACTGCCACTTGAGGTTAGTTATAATGGTATGTCTTGCAATACTGCCACATTCCCGTTTGATGTTTCATTAGAATCTTTAACAGCTTGACTTCATATGGGAGAGGATAGGGTCTGAGAGAGGGAGGGAGAGAGGGGGAGAGATAGAGAGAGATAGACAGAGAGATAGAGAGAGAAAGGGAGAGAAAGAGAGAGAGAGAGAGAGGGAGAGAGGGAGAATGTGTGGAGGAGGGCCGAAAGAGGCAGTTGGGCGATGAACAAAATGTATTCAAGACAGGGAAGAGAGGAGAAGAGAGAAAAAGAGACAGACACAGATGGAGTGAAGAGAGAGAAAGAAAGAGAGACGAAGAAAAATTGAGAAGAAAGTGAGATGTAAATACAGATGTGGAAATATAGAGTGAGAGAGGGGAAGACATAGGGAAAGAGCGATAGAGAGGGGGTGAAAAAGAGTATGCAGAGACAGAAATGCCACCTAAAAGTCAATTACATAATGGTGTTTTGGAGCAACAAGAGAATGTTATAGTTCTTGCCCTCTTGAGTGGCCCACCCTCACCCTCTCTCCAACAAACAACAAAATCCCCAAAATCAAAATAATCCATCGAAATAGTTTAGATGAAAGAGGTAAAGTGCCAGTGGACACTGCGTGACCGATCATTTCAATGGGTGTCTGGGGGCTTTTTATATCGAAATCCGGTTCTCGCTTTATAGTGAACACCGGTATGTCAAAACAGTTGACCAGTCGACTTTTGGAGTGTTCTGCTTGTGTTGGTGGTGGTGTAAGAAGTGCTTCCCTACTAAACCCTGGTATAAGTAACGATACCCTTTCCTGTACTGGTGGTGAATAGTATTTGTGACCATGACGCGTTGCGACACCATCGTTACCGCCACGCCAGCACAGGGGTGGCCATAAATTTGCGCATGAGACTCATTTGCCAATGGAACTGGTTGCGAGTAAGATCAAAGGAAGAGCGGTGGGCGATTGCGCAGATTTCGGGCCCCGCGTTATTGTTTTCTATTTGACTCAAGTCCCATAAAGCCGATAAGAAAGGGGTCGCAGGACTTCAAAGACAGTGAGGAGACAGAATAGAAAGAGCGATCCACCAGATTTCGACCACATGATAATAAAAATACTGGACTATTTGAAGTGGACTCTGTGTGATGGGTGTTCGTAGTAAGCGAGTATCACGTGACCGAGTTGTAAATGTTGATTAGCATACGGAAGGGTCGCCGAGGTCGGATGGTCGTCATTCACAGAGTTTACTTGACGAAACGACGGAAGGGTTTAGATTCGAGCGCCCATACCTAACTATTTTTCAACTGCTGCTTGATACTGTATGATATACAGCTAAAAAGGGAGCACCTCTAGGTTTAATTCTTCGACCCGCGCTCTGCAATAAAAAAATATTTCTGCATTTGTTTTTTTCTGGCCAGAATGCAGATCGGCATGGAACAGGCTTGGCAAGCTCAACGCCCTACCGGGATGGACAGTTGTGCTGCAGAATATAGAGGCATTTCTGCCCCTATGAACGGACTTTACGGAACAAGCAGTAGGCAACGGGCCTCCTGCAATGCCATGGTTAGTGTCGGTTCTTCAAACCCTGAACAACTTAGTGCTTTTCACTACTCCTACCCCATGTATAACTCACCCACCGAGTCAAGTTTGGCTGCATCCAGTGCTGGAGACGAGCTCCCGCCGGGAGCCGCCGGGAGTGGGGTCTCTCCAGCGGCAGCCGCGGCGGCCTGGAATAGCAGCGAACTCCGTGGTGGGGCAGCCGCCGCCGCAGCCGCCGCTGCTCATGGGGCAACGCCTCGCCCCTACGCCAATACATTCGGCAATACATTTCTAACTCATGCAGGATCTCCCCCTCATCACGCCCATATGGCACATCAGCAGCAATACATGAGCAGCAACGCTTACGGCTCCCCGTACGGTCTCCACAACTCACCATATCCTCTTGATATGACAGGTAAGAAACATCAACCCGTTATATCACCCCTTCTCTAGCCCATAAACATCACCCAACGATCGCATAAAACAAACCATCTATCTCCTTATCCCATTATACCCACAACACTATTACGCCATTTTATGCGACTATGAACTGTACCTCTCTATTCAAGCACCAGTCCTCTGGGGATATTTTCTCATCGTATAAATTTTGATATCATCTCCTTTCCTCCAAATTATTGCGTGTTTGATTATTATTGGGCAGAGCCTCTTAAAACTCGTCGATTTCTCTCCACTCACCCCAACTTGGGATAAGGTAGTCTTAACAAGATACTCTCATTAAAACTAATCCTGGCTAGAATGTTACTCCGTTATATTCCACATTTTATAACGAGTTTACATGTGATTAAAATTATATTTGCATAGTATTTTATTTTTTGCAACATAATGTATCTGCCTATTCTTTAAAGCTCTAATCACATGCCTATAATTATGACTATGGATTAATCTGTTCATTTATCATCAACATTTACTTATCTTTAAGTTGCACTAACTCAAACATTATATCAGTTTGAATATATCATTCTAGATTTTATACAATATCAGCGAAATATAATGTTAAAAAGAATTGTCGCACGGGGAATGAAAGTTATAGATCACAATTCCTACTTCTACAAATCACACATCACACATCATTTTTTGTTTAGCACGGTAACTATACATGTACCTGAACCTTCAAATCTATGCAGATTAAGTTGAAGCTTTGAGATTCTATGTACAGTTCAATTCGCATTTTATTCACATTTTCTTTCTATTTCTTTCTTTCACTTCCTGAAATTCAAATAAATTTATACAAAAGGTCAATTACCTAACGTAGTTGAGTGAGTAAAATCGGTGATTTAGACGTGAAGATTGAAATAGTTTCGATGCCATAATTGTTAATTGGCAGAAAAGAGTTTTTCTGAAGGACTTTTAGAAAATTCAAGCTAGTACATCACTCAGCAAATAGCATGTGCATGCTGTGCGAAAAAAACTAGCGAATTGTACTATTTAAGATAATGAAGTGTTCGTGCAATTTCCCCCTCTGTGGAGTGTATTTTGAAGGATAGGTTTAATATATCGTATATTTTTTATCAGAATGTTGATGAAAAATGTTTCAATATCCCTTCATTTTGATACTTAATTGAGGGTTTTACTATTCTTAGAGGTTCAGCGTTCTGTATCAGGATTGTCAAACTGTGGTCTATAAACGTTATCGTTAACAAAATGTATCAGTTGCCAACTTAAATATCCCGTTTATTTTTATTGAACATCAAAACAGATATTCATTAAACAGGGCCAACAATGAAGTTTGTTAAAACTGTTATGATTTTATTTGTTTATGGAAAAGAATTTAGAAAGCAAAATATGAAAATGAATTGAGCTAGACATGGTTTGGGTGCTGTAGTTAAAATATATTTGATTTTGCAAGTTTTACTTGCTGTATACAGCTCATAATTTAATCACGCAATTTGAAAAAGCACCACTTTATTTTCAAACGTACATTCGAAATGTTTCTGCAACTTAACAATAATAAGACTATTCAAATGGAATTGCATAAACTTGAGTGAAAGAAAAGGAAATTGTGCCCAATTTTAAGATTTTCGGTAATAATGCGTAAGCTCTTTGCTCTTATCAATTTCTAATTCAACAGCAAACACATTGCGATCGTATAATTAATGGATGGCTCGAAGTAGCGATGCTAATTATATAGTGATAGACTAGTCAGAAGAATGAATGAACATGTTAAAAGACAGGAAAAGTACATTAGCAGTAAACTATCAGAGTGTTCCTCAGGGGTAGATTGATATGGATTGCAATTTTTAAAAAAAATGGAAGATTATGAATTGTTATTTCCATATGCATAATGCTTTGATAAGTTCACTATAATTGTTATACAAATAGAAGTATATATTCAAAGTAGTACAATAGGGTGTAAATGAATATAAAACAAATATAAATAAATATTGTGGGTTTAACATAATTTATATATGTTATAGCAATGATTATAAGGGGGTTTGGTTCAGTGGTGCCAAATACACGTTCACAAAAATGCAAAGTTCATGTACATTAAGATACAATCGTACAGGATTTATAAGTGTATTCCTCAAGGGATAGATTAATTGATATGGATTGCAATTAAAAATAGATTAGAAGATTAAGGATTTAAAATCGTACATTTGGAAATGGAATTGCCTTATGCATAATGCTTTGCTAAATTTACTATAATTTGTAAATCAAATAGAAGTATATCTTCAAAGTAGTACAAATACAATAAGGTGTAAATAAATAGAAATAAAGACAAATTGTTGGTTTTAACATAATTTGTATATGTTATATCAATGATTAAGGGGGGTTTGGTGCAGTGGTGCCAAATAAACGTTCACAATAATGCGTTTTGCATGTACATTAAAGATATACTCGTACAGGATCTCCCCCCCCCCCCCCCCCCCCGATTTTTATAACAAATCTGAATGATATCCAAACCTTTCGAAGCCAGTCCGGTTCACAGAGTATTACATTTTTTGGTATAGTTCCTTTTTCTTGTGGTTACATTATAATGATGAAAGTTACGTATAGGAAATAGATGTAATATCGCTTTCAGATTAACCGTCAAAACGTGTTGTAGATGGGGACAGGTCATGTTGTGGTTGATAACGCGTAATTTGTCTCATAGATTCATTTTGTTTGAAAATTAATTCTGAATAATCGAAAGAAAGTTCATATTTGTGTATACGATCGACATGTGAAAATAAGGAAACCAAAACAAAAGTAAAAACTTCCAATAATGAGTATAGTTTTCAATTTTTTAAAGAAATAAAATATAACTATTCTCCTTTTCAATACTGTTGCATTACTTTTCACATTTAGCAAACAATACAAAAATATGCATATTGCTAATTATTAAGAAAGTACTATGACACATTCAAATTGAAAAAACGTTAGGATATTCGAGCACATTTTTTAAGCAAATTTCAAGGATTGGTTAGAGGGAACAAGAAAATTTCCATATCAATAACAAAAAACGATAATAATAAAATCGTGTTACGTAATTCATATTTCATTCTAGTCACACACATACAAGCTACTCATTTTTTTAACTTTAAAAACTGAATTCTTAAAAATATAAATGCCATCGTATTGGTTGGCGTGGGGAGGGCTGCAGCGGAGGTGAAAGAGACTAGAGGATAATGCAAGAAAGGTAATAATTTGGAGAAGACAAATTACCTCTACATGGTTTTAGTACATAACCACGCGAAGGTTATTATTATATTAGAAGGACAAGACAGTTATTTTGGCTGTAAATGCAATTGATCCCCGCGAATTACACATCGTCTGTCATTATTAGAGCAAACATTTTGAATAAATTTTCCCTCCCAACTTCTTTCATCTTCTAGTTTATTGCAGCTATAAAATCATATGACGTGTGTCACATATCTCGCATTAAACTAAATCAAGTGGAAAATATTTTATCCGTCAGTTATATAAGAAAAAGACCTTAAGTAGGATTAAGTAAAATGAGAGTTATTTGGCGGAACGCTGGTACTCCTAATTTTCACTCGTTTTCTGATAAATTTTATTAGGGCAAAAGTTGAGGAAAGAAAGACTTTGCGTTACTTTGAAGGTTGACTTTAAGCAGATTTGAATTACCCGGATGGCTGTGTGTTAGAGACTTTATTCCCAGGAGTAATTAAGTGTCTTGCTTTATTCATAGTGACCGTCCTATACATGTCGAAGACGTCCGGTTTTCCTCTTCTTTTCATCAAGTGTGAACGATTTAAAGTGAGATTATTGTTCTTCCCCCTCTTAGCAAACGATTAGCATTGGAAATTAATTGAGGAGAATCAATTGTTTGTATACCACGTTGACTCCGTGTAAAGGCGAGCACAAGCGGATCACAATCACAATTGTCGCCGTGGCTCAGCGATAGTTGTGCGGGTAGTTCCGTACAGGGGAGGCGTGAATAGCTGGCCTGAAAAGGCTGTATCAACCCGTCTAATCCACTCTCTGAATGAAATCGAACGCTGCTTTGTCTTCTCAATACGGATAATCCCTTGTTAGATGTAATTGATATTCCCCGCTTTGCTGAAGAAAATTCGAAGGTATCTATTGAAATTAATCGGCTTGGGAGAGAAAGGAACGGTCTAAAGTTGTTTACAATGATGTGATTTAATCGAGAGGGAGATCTGTTCGGCCAATCGGTGCTGACAATTGAATGGAAGAAAAGGCATGGGTCAGTTTGGTCATTGCACTGGCCAGATAGGATAGAGATCAAACAAGCCGGTGGTCTCGTAGTTTTCTTAAGATTTGAAAGGATCGATCGAATGTGATACAAGTTAATAGAATGTTTGTTTAGGCAGTTATTCTCCCAGACAAATCCATGAAGAATGAAACTGATATCCCACACTTTGGATGTATCATTGGTGTAAGCCTATTCGCCGGCCACATGTACCAACATGACATAATTATGCATGAATAAATTATTATTGGTACACACTTTGAGAATAGGTTCACTAATTTTCATTGGTCAGACTTTAAATTTTAATAAAGATTAGACAGCTTTTCGTTGTGTTCTAACTGCTAATTTCGATGGAACGCACCATGCAACACGTGTAACATAGCAATTTTAATTCATTCAGTTTCTGCATGAAGTCGATGTAGCTCAGTTTGATATATTATCTTCTGTTTTTTTTAATCTCTTTATTTTAAAAAGGAGACAATTTTAGTCATGCACTTTTTATAAAATAGTAATCATAAAACCAAAGTTGATGCTTCAGTATATCATAATCTTCAGTTACTCTCCCAAACTCTGGACATTTACATTGGTTTTTCCATTTTGTAAATTTTAGCCGACTAGTTACAAGCCAATTACCTTCAGATCACAATATGAATTTTGATGTTTACTGTAAAGCTGCTATTAGTATTTACCATAATTAGGGGACAAATCATACCGAACTGAACTCGTATCAATAAGAAACCTCTCAAGGCATGCCAATTTTGATACAGATCCAACCAAGGGACAAGTTTATTCATTTTACCCGAGCTTGCCTCGTTTCCACCCCTCTTTTTTATTCTGCTCCCAAACCTGAACTGCACTCTAAGAGATCATAAGAATGACGGATGATTCTCATAAAGCGTAAACTCATTTCCAAAGTGGATCAACAACGACAGTCTTGCATAATAACCATGCAGCTTGCAGTCAACGAAAGTGAAGCATTAATAATTCATCTCCCGGCGTTAAGTTTTTTTGTGAGTCGGGGGCAGCGAGAAACTTAGCCAAAGCGAGAGCACTACTCGGCTGCAAGTCATAATTCAGCAGGAGCCCTTCCCTCCCTGTGCTCATTACGCCTCTGGAGGGCTCATAGATCAGATACAAGGTTGCGATGTCATGATGAGGCAGTTGTGGGATGAGCTGGGGCTTCCAGGAATCATCACGATCATGATTATGATTAAAGATGACACAATGGCTCTTGAATCTGGCCAAGGGTAGTCTGACCATGATCAGTCGGGTCTTAAAGGTGTTACTTGACATTTTGGATGTTGTGTTCGGGATGTGTTGCAGCGTTATGGGCAAATGGATGACTAGGCCTACCTCTAGAAATAGAACATTTATTTAAATCTAACTCAAAACGATTTATAACCGGTTTGTTAAGTTAGCAATCGTAATTGAGAAGCCAAACGGAGGCAAACAAAACAAAGAAAGGGATATGGAGGTAATTTTTCTCCTCTAAACCTTCGAACGCTAGTGATTTTATCGAGAGATTTTATTGGCAATTATATCTATCGTGCTTTTACCCATGTTAACATAGATTTATGCGTGATTCCTTGCTTCAAGCCACTATCAGTTTCAATCCAAAATTAACTTAAACAATACCTCAAACATTCCCTTTAAAATAACCAGTAGCTAGTCATCGTCATCACATTACTCACACCATGCTCACGCTCACTTAGACATTGCAAAATGGAGCTTCACGTGTTTTGAAATACGTTATCTACAGATTCCAAGCTGACCGCCCTTCATACAGCTCTAAATCCGATGCCATATGGATAAATAGATAAACACAACAACAACAACAACAAACAGCAGCAGCAACAACAAAATGATACACTACACTATCCATGTTATCAGCGATGGATTCATAATATTTTTAAAGCTTGATCTATTTTTCAAGTTGTCAAACTGTATTAATATTTTTCTCTGTATGAGCCACGAGAGACATCCATGTAAGGAAATATACAATCGTGAAAATAATAATGTTTCTCTTATTATTAAGTTATTAAAAAATCAAATATTATTGACGCAATGTCGAAATAAAATTAAAATAACTATTGTAACGATTGACATTTTTTGACAGATGTTTGCAAGACACTTGACTATAGTAATATTTGATTAGTAAACAGATCGGATACACACATTTTTCACCGTAGCATGCTACCACAGTGATACTCGGCACAATCGCATTCAATGATAATGATGAAATAATCGGCCTTAGTTGATCTGCGAGTGATCGCTAAATGAGGTGATCGATCTTCATTTTTATTTTGATAAGTCATCTCTTACCTATGCTTTTATATAATGTATCATATTTATGATAACATTTACTTGTTTAGAAATGTTTTTTTTTTCTCGGACTGTTTGATTACGAAAACACGACAACAACAAAAAAACACGATTAAAAAAAAAAAAAAAAAAAAATCAGATCAAAATTTCCAATGGAGTAATGATTACTGACCAGATTGTGCGTAATTTTATGCGCCGAAAATATCATTTTTTGCCACAGAATTCCTTGTTAGCAACGAAATGTAATACAGACGGTGTATGACCAGATGTTAACTGTACATGTAGTATCGTAATACTATCAGACGTTTATTTTATCGGTAAAACTGTGGGCACCAGACAAACTCTAACACAAGTTCAACGTCAAAATTCATCCTTTGCGACTTGAATGGTAAAATTGATGGGGACTAGGGATATTTTTGACGTTTTTCTCCAAATTTGGGTGATTTGCGAGGGGTTCCACCTGTTTTTGTGTGTGTATGTTAGTGGTGGAAAGTTGAATGGTATGTCGAGAGACCGAAATAAGGAGTCGGTGTACATGGCCGAGGAGTTATTCAAGTGCAGTCACCTTTGATTCGGTTCACTCGGTAGAAAGTTTCAAGAAAATACCTTTCTTGCTTGATATTTTTCATGAAGTTACTGTTTTTTTGTAAATAATTTGTGACATCGTCTGAAAAAGCAGATTCTCTTTTTCTCAATGTTTTGATATCGGCATATAGTTTGATATTTTCAGAGGTTTTATTTATATATTTCTCTTCTTTATATTTCCATCTTTTAAAATACCATCACATGCTAAAAGCATTGTGAGTATGGTATTTCTAAATATTGGTAATTTGATGGACTACTTAAACGTGGATGAAAGTGATAACAAAGCGGACAAGGTGAATGCTAAAACATGACAATAATGTTGGCCTATTGATGGACATAATGAAATAGATATTGCTGTTATTAGCAAAACTTTAAGCTTAAATAATTCATATTATTTTTTAAATCTTCTCTCGTTTTCAAGATTTTTATTTCGCGTTTTATATCACCATCTTATACGTCGTTTCATTTCGCTTCCAATGTGTACTTAAGATTACAGTTAGATTTAGATTCAATTAGAACGCATTCTTATAGCAATGTAAGCAAATACATGAAGGTTGATAAATCGGAACATTATTTTGAACCTCATTAAATTCAAAAGGTTCGAGCATGCAGGATTATATCGCTGATTCGCTATGCAGTCATAACCGTGTTGAATCATCAGTATCTTTCAAAGCAAAGCTCTTTCATAACACAGCCAAAGGTAAACGGCTAAATGTTATGAATACACAATATCGGAATTAGCGTCCACAATTATTAATCAGTATTCTGGGACCGTCGCAATTATTCGTCAAATTGTTTTCCTTTTTAATAATTTTTCTGTGCTTATGGGGTTATTGGATAATTTATGTGGGTATGAGTCAACTGGGGGTGGCCTCAGTTTGCATGACAACTGATAGTTATTACAATAGTTACTAATAATGAAATGAAGAGTTGATTAAGATAGCATTTGAGAGATGAAAATACATAATTTTAGTGTGATTATAGGGGTGCTATTTAGAAATAAAGAAATGATATGTATGGAGTCGAAATAAAACTTCAAAATAAAACTGGCAAGTTGGACATTGCTAAAAAAAAAATCTTCAAACCATACTCATGGGATTGTATAGTTTACGTTTACCAGTTTACTTTATTTTTGTTAATTCCATTACTACCAATCAAGGCTAACAATAATAATTCGAATTCTGGTTAAAACCTGGATAAGAAAATGCTAAATTAAACATTTAAATGAGATCATTTTGAAGAACCACATCGAAAATTGGTTTTAAAACACATTTTACAGATAATCCATGAAATACAATTTGTAAAGTTCACATGACTTCGAATAGGGCCAAATTCAACGATTTTTACAACATCTTATTTCATTACTAGAATTGTTCAGTTAACGTTGTTACAAAGATCTAAATCGAACTAAATAAATTAGCTTAAATCTATCGATAGTATGATATTATAATAAATATGAATTTGAACAAGGTATGAATACTGAACCTATATCAGGGAGAAAACTGTGTGTGTGTGTGTGTGGGGGGGGGGGGGCTTCATTAGCCCAAGGAATGTGGTTTAAAAATAGAAATTTCATCTGCAATCAAACAATATAAGAGGTAATAATAGAATCATGACGCGCTGCATTTGAATAACAATGTAGTAGCAAATGAGGTATTCAATGACACAGTAAAAGGCGAGTTTGTTTCCGTTCTGAAGCGGTCGTTTTCAGTTTATATTTCCCCCGCATGTCATTTTATTTTCAGTCTATATGATGGAGTTCAAGTTGTATAGGGGCACTAGAATGAAATCTTATACTTCTTGAATTTTCCTTATTGTGATATTTCATTCATTTATTTATACGTAATACAGTTCAAGCTCCATAGAGACAATGGGCAGACTTTAATTCTAAGCAATTGAGTAATTTGAGATTATTACCAATAAAGAGATCCAATTATTTCGAACACCAACTCAACATCAGCAAGAGACCTATACATATAGATGGTTTAAGCATAATAAGACTCTGTCATGTAAAATGATGCGTCGTTATGATTTAATAAATAGAGTTTAATTTGAAAAGAGCGAAAATACCATGTTATTTCTATTTGTGATGTTTCAGAATAGTAAATGGAGGACCGAATTCGCTTTCTTTCAAATCCAGCCTAAAAATAGGAGAGCTTTCCCAACTTTTGAAACTTTTCCATGTCAGAACGAGCGCCTATAGAGATAACGTGATGTCCTTGCTCCGCTCGTTCGCCATGTCTGGGCTTTGAATTTAATTGATTGCCGCGCTTTTCTTCTTTGTGACATTAACTATTAATCCACTTTACTGTCTATACGACTCTTAACTCTAAATTGTGATAGATTTCTGTAATTACCCCCTTCTCTTCACGAGGATTAAGAAGGAAGAGCAGGTAAACTTGTGATTAGAAACATAACAAAATAGCCTTAGGGCTATTTTAAAACAGATATATAGCTTTTGGATTATCTGTGTGATTTGATAGCCATGATTTGGTATAGCTCGTGCCGTTTTTATTCCCATTTGTAAACATGATGCGAGCAAACTGATAATTAGATATTGATTAGGCCATGTTACAATAAAACATAGAAGGCGATTGTAAACATGAGTTTAATGTAATATTTAGAAATGATACTGTTAGGCCGGAAACAATAAAAGGTAGCGAAATTACATTTTTACCCAACAATTTTTTTTGCTGATTTCCTCGATTTGCAATATATTTCTTTTCGTCCGTTAGTGAAATTAATGAGAGACGGATATCAGACAGAGTCTATTTCGAGGATTGATATTAACCTTTCGTTCAATTAATTAGAAGGGGGACTGGCTTAAAAGTATTGCAATCCAAATATGCATTAATACGATTAAAAAAAACTAAGTGTCATACGGTTTATTTCAATAAAACAATATATGATTAAACAAATTTTAATAATGAGTCTCTTTTCATGATGACCACTTATTATCACAGTTGTTTTCAAATGAAAACAAGATAATGCATGATTGTGTATCGGATGTATGCATTTAGTTTTCTGATTAAAATAGAAATAACATTGGAAATCCACTTATCTTGCGCTTTAGTTTGATCTTGACTATTTCTTTTCTAAAGACGTAGATAACATTTTTAAACAAAGTATTCAGTGAAAATGTGAAATCAACACAATCAAAAGATAGAAATATTATTGTTATGTCATTACATTTGTTTATTTCCTAATGTATCTGATCATCTAATCGTGGCATTGATAAAATAAACAATTGGTTAAGATATTATTTTGCAATATGATAACAAGTGTTTATCGATATTAGACCTGTTTAGAACACGAACAACATTCAAATATACCATTATTAAATTCCTGCACTCAGCCCTACACATGTAGTTGGACAAGGTTGAAAATTCAGGTTATAGGAAACACCCCAAATTCTTTTGAAGGGGTTGTTGAAATTGAGCTATCACATTGCCATGTCTTGCTGAATGGATGAAATTGATAATTAATAAATTAGATCATAACATTGATCATGTTCCCAAATCATTGGCTAAAATGCCTTTTTTTTAAAAATCTTCCGAGGTTTATGTGAGCAAAAATCCTATTTATCCATAATATCAAATGTAAACTAATGAGCAATTATACAGCTTTGTTGTTTTTTCGCAATGCGTTTTGTGCTTATCTTTACTCATGCAGTAAATGATGCACGGGGCTTGTCTTGATTGTTTATAGATCAAAATGTAGATATCTCTGCTCTATCAACTTCATTAATGAAAACACATTGCATCAATTTATAACTCAATGGTCTGTAAAGAGATGGCAAGATTGGAAACATGGTTGTAGAAAGTTGCATCTGCTACCGGTGCTGGTGGGGGTGGGGGGGGGGGGGGGGGGGTAGTGAGACGTGGACAAATCGACTTGTAAACACATATTAATAAATGAAACGAGTCTATCTGGTTCTTTGTCCGGCTAAATTACGTGTTAGTTTTACCGCTTTCAAACTGGATAATTAGAATCAAACACAGACGAGACTAACAAATGCTCCAATCGATTTCAATAACGTCGAATTGGGGATGCGATCGAACAAGGTATACACGTCGTGTCCCTCTGCTCGGCGCATGGTGCTTTGAGGTCTGCAAAGGGGGGTTAGAGGGGTTCTGAAAGAGGAGGACATGAATTGTTCCGAAATCAAAGACAAGGTAGACTGAAATATCGACAAGTCGCATCTCCCCGAGGACTCCGACAAATGGAGTAAGGTTACATCAGATGAGAGAGAGGGTTAGATCTGGGATATATATTTTTTTCTGTCTATAAGGACATGCGAATAGATGGAGTTTGGGTATGGATATCGGACAATATACCAACTCTTCAATTTACTACAAATGTCAGAGGCGGTTGGTATTATGTTCGAATTCGGCCAGTGCCTTCTTTTGTTGATCTGAATGGTCAGCCGAGTGAACAAAGACCAGTTGTAGAGATTATCGTGAGATTAACTCTTGGGTCGGTACAACGCGTCAATGGTTTTCAATGGCCGGGCCAATTGGAAATTGTAATTACTTCTCGTCATTTGCTTTAGTAATTTTCGCCCTTTTCCTTCGCTTTCTTTTATTTACTCCCTCTATCCCTCTTATTTCCTTTCTTCTCATTTTCCAGTACTTATCATAATTTCCATCAACAACACGGCGAGGTATGGTGACAAGGAATTGTAGAGATTGTTGTAAACAAGATTTAGGGATTGGCCACGCAACTGTCTATGATAATCCTAGAGATGAAAAAGAAATCTAAAGAAGTGTTTTTTTAAATACATTACAGTATTTCATATGATTTTTTTAATGTAGTCGTCAAGGGCTTCTCATTGCAGGTTGATTTCATGTTTCAATAGGTCTCTGAATTACTAGTAGTCATGATGATATCTTTTTAAAACGTTTAATTGGTTTAACATATTGGTGTATTGATGAAGACACAATGAATACTGGAATACAAACATTTTTTGTGAATTTTCAATATCATCTTTTTCAGAATAATGATAACCATTTAAAACTTATTTGTTTAAATATTATTGTCTTGAAATTCAAATAAGCTTCAAAGCACCTCTCACTTAGCAATAATTTTGGCAGTTGAAAATGATACGCATGCCGCAACGAGACGAAGCCAGAAAGGGGAACTTTCTGAAATTATATTAACCTACGATATATGCTTTTTCGTACACATTTATGCTAATCATTTAATCACATGTCTTTCAAAAACAAGTTGACCTGGAGTTTTGAGAAACCTACCTAAGGCGAGATCACCCACAAGTGATGTCTAATTCTCAGAGGGGGATGGGTATATAGAGATAATCCAACATTTCATTGATAGGGGTTGAACTGCTGTTATTGTGCTTTCTAGCTAGGCTTATTGTTATTTCGAGGCCATTTTGATGAGCTTAATGAATGAAAAATCACAATTTTGTAGCTATTATTGCTCTAACTGGATGTGTCTGTCACTTTGCTTCTTTACCGTCTAACCGTGGTCCTCCGGACACAACTTTGTTTCATTTGATGGTCATTCGTAGAAGAACAAAAAAGAAAAGGAAGAACAAAAAAAGGGGGAAAACACGATATAATTCATACATATGATTTGTTTTCAAACGAGTAGTGTGAAGTTTTCTTTATACAGCGTTGTCCAACTAAATATTGGACTATAATGTACACACTTGATGTATGAGCGTTATCCATTCCTTTCCTCCACTCTTTCACTTTCTTCTTTCACTTCTATCAAGTTCTTCTTCTTCTCCTTCTTCCTCTTTTTATCCATCTTCTTAGTTTTGTTGTTACTATTATTTTTATTATCATTGTTATTATTATTATCGTCATTTCTATTGTTATTTAATTGTTATGTTAATTTCAAAATGGAGCAGCTCAAACTTTCCCGTTATTCAGAAATCGATTTTAAATCACAATTGGTTCGGTGATATCTTATGGATGTCCTTCTCCATGCACAAGCTAGAAAATAGTTCAAATATAGATCAGAAGATAAGATTAAAAAATTGATTCTATCGACAGCAGCTTGATGACTATTATTGTCTGAAGTCTTGTCTGGGGATCTTTTTCTGTCTCTCATTTCCCTCCATATATATTTTTTTGATAACGAGTCTGCTAAACGAGCTCAGAGAAGCCCCCTTTTCCCAGCGGTTATCAACATGCAACCCTTCCCGATCCCATGGTCA
Source organism: Strongylocentrotus droebachiensis (assembly GCA_035222895.1). Lineage (NCBI taxonomy): Eukaryota > Metazoa > Echinodermata > Echinoidea > Camarodonta > Strongylocentrotidae > Strongylocentrotus > Strongylocentrotus droebachiensis. The sequence goes on from JAVYIG010007080.1 coordinate 32,563, forward strand.
ATAGCTGAGCCGAATTAACTACCTCTTTTTGTGCAACTTCGCATTGATACCATTATCAATATTTGAAATATGGTTGTTACCTATTCACGAGGTGAATCTGATAAAAGTTGGTATCAAGAACCGACATGTCATTGAACCTGGCAGTATTTTTTTTTGAAATCAACTATAGAGTTTTGGAGAGACCAGACGGTGCCATGGTATTGTGTTGGTATTGAGGTACATCTCAATACCTACATCACAAAGCTTGATGTTTTTAGACTTTTCTATGATATCCATAGCCCAACGATCGTGTACCATTGTAGGGTGGAAACGAAGAGATGTCAAATAACGCACCGTCCTGCTTGTGCAGCGAGCGGGGGACCCTCGTGTATCGCCCCGGGCCAGGCGGCGTGCTTGAACGCCAGTGGCTGGCTCGCGACAAAGACTCGGATACCCTACCCTCAAAGAGTTATAGAAAAGGGCATATTTGTTGCTTGTCACTTCTTTTCAGTGTATGTAAACTCTTAAATATAGATGATGGTGTGCATTCATAAACAGCCAAATGATATAAAGACACCTCTTTATATTGGGCTATTTTCTTGTAAAAACAGTGTAATTAATCATCGCCAGACAATGTCAAAGCATAAAATTGGGGGTATTTAGAGCTCTGCGGCTTGTAAACCTGTATTTCATTTTGAAAGCAGCCGTGTTTCTTTGCACTGAAATACCAGTAGACGAGCATCGCAATTCATGATTCAGATGGTATCTTTCCCTTTAGATTTCTTCATTATCTTTATTAGAAATAAGGGGATATTTCGTGCATAACTAAACTTGTTGAAAAAGTCAGTTTTTTAATTCCAGACATGTTGAACTTGTTACAGAGTGAATGACATCATGAATTGCTTATGCTGAAAGTACGTAGTACTTTATTCATACAATTTATCTAGTTTTATTATGGTCTGTCTATGTCTCGCTTCCTCAGCTTATTGACATGTTGATGGCTATATAATTAACATTATATCTACTACTTTTGAAGAAAGCCTATATCAATCTTAGACACTTTCAATAGCCGTGTGTGTCATTCATTGAAAAGAGCGATCATGACAATGACATATTACGTAACTCGAACATGATTTCTATTGGACGTACAATAGAGTATTGAAATTGCCCATGAGTCGATTTTTTTGAAATAGTTGCGATCGTGTTAAATATAGTTGCAAACCAATAGAGAACTATGGAATCATATGACAATCAACTGGAATGGTAATAATCTATTTACACCTTGACAAAAACGGACAATCATTAAAATATTACAAAATCATAACAAAATGAAAATATTAAACCTTAGTGATAGAATTCCATTTCAAATTTAATAGAGTGAAGAGAAACAATAACAGCAACACAAACAAATTGAAGTATAATGAAAAGGGCTTCTTGAGAAAGGCTTGTTTTTATCTTATTTATGCAACATAACATTTAAGATGTTTGATGGGACATATTCGACAATTCAATGAAAATAACCAAAGTGAGAGGGAGCTCAAAAGAAATTGCTTTAAAAAAAAAATATGAACAAGTACATATTAAATTTGTTATTTCTAATGCTTATGTGAATTGTTATTTCTAATGCTTATGTAAATTGTTATTTCTAATGCTTATGTAAATTGTTATTTCAAACTGCAACTGTTACATTCTTGAAAACGTATTTAAGGCCTTAAATATAGAAATCTCTTTTAATTAATATTTGTTGTTTGTTGGTTCTGACGAATTTATTATTCGTTATTAATTATTTTACTAAAGGAAATCCCCTTTGAAATTGACCAGAGTAAGACAATAGTAGACAAAGGGAAAACTTCTTCCACAAATCTCGGGATAATATTTCATCTGCATAGACTATTTGACCTAAAAGCTAGACATGCCTCTTGTTTTCAAAAAGAAAGAAACTCATTTGAATTAGATGATGAAATAACCAGCAAAACATTTTGTGGCTTTAAACTATATCACACAGACTTGACATTAAACATGTTCAATGTAAATGAGGAGCAAGTGGCCATCTACAAGGCTTGTATTCCACCCCGCTTATTTTTGTTGAATGCTTTTGTAATAATTAAACCCGATGACCTATATCAAGTCACGGACGAGGCCATATTTTTACCAAACCCGAATCGTTTTTGGTTGCAATTAATTCAGAAATTAATATTTGAAGTCTAATTTTCTAAGCGGTGCCCTTCGTGACATCGTGGCGTACCGCGGCCCCCAAAACACGCCGGGAAGTGTGTCGACTGTCGAACAACAGACTGCAGCTAGAAAATAGTTTTGAATAAATAACAACTTGTCTCTGTTTAACGGGTGCATCCATTACGTAAATGAATTATCGGATTTGACTCTTGGACACCCAAAGTGAATGAGACTGTTGAAGAAGAGATAAAGGAAGGGTGGAGTGGGGAATTGAGCAGGTTTTTTTTTTCAAGCCCAAGAAAATGAAACTGCCAGAAATAACAACCACGACCAAAAAATGTTAATTATAGGCTATTGAGGGAATTGTATGTAAGGGTCTGCAGATAATTCAGAAAGAGAGGGTAGGAGGGGGGAGAGAGAGAGAACGAGAGAGAGAGACAGAGAAAGAGAGAGAGAGGAGTGTTTTCACCCCTCTCTCTCTACTGAACGGAATCAATGCATCGTCATATATTTATATTTAACTCTAAAATGCTACAAAGAAAACGAAACTAAAATATTTTTCTTTCTTCAGGAGGTGCATCATCGTGTAGTCTGCTTGCAACCTTCACAACGACCCCTCGAAGAACGAAACGCCGTCCATACTCCAAGTTACAGATTTACGAACTGGAGAAGGAGTTCACAACTAACATGTACTTGACCCGAGATCGTCGCTCGAAGCTCTCACAGGCTCTCGACCTCACCGAACGCCAGGTCAAAATCTGGTTCCAGAACAGGCGAATGAAGATGAAAAAACTGAACGACAAAGAAAAGACCCAATCGACGAAGAAGAAATCGGCTGAAGGCTCATCGCATACCTCATCTACCACCTCATCCACCTCATCAACATCGTCGACGTCGTCGGCATCTACGATGTCGCAATCGAGTTCATCACATCATCAACAGCAGCAGCAGCACAATCATCAACACAATCACCACCACCATAACCACCACCCGTTACCCGTTGCGATTAACACGTCACATCCCTCGGTTGGTCATCAACCACAGCTTCGATGAAAACACCGATGTGACATCGACGTCGAAACAAATATATCGGACAATCTATCTTTCTCTCTACGCGTGTGTGTTTATATGTGTGTACAAGTGAGCTTATTCATAAGTAGAGGCACAAACTATTTTTAATCGTGCTGATATAGACAAAACTTTGAGATGTTCCGGAAGCATCACCACTGCAAACTAGTGGCTTTAAGGTTTATATCATCTGATGAAATAATCGTCATATCCTTATGAATGAAACAAATACATGTAATGGCAAGGAAAGATCCTGTTTAATTAAAAGCGGGGAGACTTGCATTTATTATTCCTATCTTCAGCCATCTTCTCAATGGATAATTCAAAGTGTATTCGTGCGTTTCTCTGAAGGAGTGGAAACGTGAATACAGCGGACTTTGCCGTGTCCACTTGAAAGAAACTGGATTTGACAAAGCGTTGAGTTGCGCCTGATTTATAAGTGTTGATGATAATCATTTCCAGCCATCTTGGATTTATCCCATTGTTAGTCACGTTTAATGTATCTACTTTTCACTTACGTTTCTTGAATTCGTATTATTCCACACACTCAAAAAAATGCTTTTATATTAATTACTTTATTTACTTGTACGAAGCTGTTGCCTTGGACATGTCCAGTTAAAGAAGCGACCGTATCTAAATACATCTTTCGGATGGTATGAAAGAGACTACATTATGTTCTTTTTTCTAAATCACCAATGTCCTTTTTCTTCATGGTCTCCTAATAACACACTTTCTTTATCTCTGCACTTTTGAGAAACCGACGTCCTTTAAATTTGCCTTTTTAATCTCATCCCTCCCTTAGTGGCTTCTCTTATGTTGTAGGCACGCTTTATGGACTTTGATTTGCACAAGTACAATAATTGACAAAGTCCAGTGAAGAAATAACATAATTATAACGAAATCATGCATTTTCACTAGGTACAACTCTGCCGTTCAAAGATGTTTTGCCTTTCTTCTTTCCGTGTTAAATTATCTGGACGCACATCGTTATAGAATGCTTCTTTCTCGTGTCAACGTTGAACATCTACCTATATGTTCAATTCAGTTTGAAATGAACATTTTTTTCCCCAGTATTAGTTTTCACATCTTACAAACAACTTTCAAATAACAATAATATAGTGTATAAAGAGTAACATAAGCACAATTCAAGAACACGATAATACGGGGGGGGGGGGATATATTTCATCACCATGTTTAAGGATTATATAGCAATTAACTCATTCTAAGAATAAACATATATGTCGTGAAAGAAATCGTTATTTGAATAAAACTGCATCGCTAGAAGTAATATTTGTTCGATTTATTATTTCTCCATGTAATACAATGTTTATATTTTCTCAACGAATATGACCTTAAGTGAATTTGAAGTCTTAATTTGAAGTGCTTGGATCAGTCTGGTATTTAAAACAAATTGCGAATTTACTCTCCTTTATGACGTAATATGAAATGAATGAATATATTAAGTTATTTTCAAGTATTCATTTGATATAGATATTTGCAATACCGTGTTATATCCAATACTTTCTCTTATAGCGGTTTATCCTTTTTGGAATTAATGTGTATTTTTTGAATTGTCAATATTCTACTCGCAATTATTCTTTTGAAGGAAAATGGAAAGGAGGTAATATAATACGAAATATTTCAACCCATGGGTCAATTATATTCACTAGCCACTGTGGATAATTGATTCTTTTTAAAACTATTTTTCTCTATGAGTGTGTCAAGGATGTGATGATGTTGTATTTTAATATCCTTGATTGTGATTTTTAACAAAGTCAGTAATTATTAATAGTGTGTATTTTTCTCAATGATGTCATGGAAACTGAATATACCTCATTCTTAAATCTCTATTGTTTGTTTTTTGTTTCATTGAAGTTCACCAGATATTTAGACGAATTGCCAAACTTGTCACAATTAGATTTATATCTGTATGTACAAATAACAAAACTAATTTAAATTTGCCAGTTTTTCAAAGCGTTTATAGACGCATTTTTTGACGAATGATATGAAATTGCTGCACGCATATTGTAATGAAATGGTTGTACACAAATATTACGACAACAGGAAACATTTTGTTGTGGTATGGTTAAGAAAAGAACGATTTGCTAAGGATAGTTCTTAACACAACATTGCATTGATTTAAACAAAATAACTGTTAACGAGAAAACGAAAGTACACGATGTGCCATTATCATTTCTTAAATGTTTCCCTGTTTGAAAAAATATATATAGATGTGTGTAAATAGTAGTTCCTTGTTTAACTGTATCGTGTTTTTTTTTAAAGGGTCGTTTTTGTGATTTTTGAGACAGATAATCCCACAAATATTCTGATAGAACCGACTAATCTGCCTAAAGGCAATGGTGATGACCTTAGTAGTACTACACAATAGGTGTCCGTCACAGACTAGTCGAATGGCTTTTCATTTTGTCACCGAATCTATAGAACTGTTTAACCAAAGACCAAGCAAATAAACACGTCCATATGAACTTGGAGGGTAACCCTATTTTGTATGTCTACTCATTTTTCCTTTATTCTTTGTTCGTTTGAAAGTTTATATTGTGCATATTTTAAAGAAAATAGAAATATAACCATGAATGTTTACATGTTGAGAAAAACAAACTACAGCTGTCCACGATCGCTTTCTTGTCCGAAGAAACGTATTAATACAGTCCTAGATTGTAGGCTAGTTATATCATGCAAATAGCATCCATCTTTAATACACTAAGGATCTACCTTTATCTCGCTGTGAGAAAGATCACATTCATGAATACCTACTTTGCTGATTATATTACTCATATATTGTTTTTAATCATTTTGCAAATCTATGTATGCACCAGATCTAAATTAACATCCAACATTTGTTTTTCTTCAAATCAATATTAAACCCCTTGAGAAATAAGATCATAGCTGAAAGAAAATTTGAATTCATATCAAACGTCAGTAATCATTTTAAGTTCATTGTACTTGATCGTAATAATTTATTGCACATTGGTGATTTGAAAATTGAAAAAAGCAAAAATGGGTGTGAAATTAAGCACAGCGTGTAAAAACATACGCACACAGATTTGACTGGAAGAGGAGTTTTTAAATGAACAATATACATCTGATCTAGCGCTTTTCATAAGGATTCCATTGGTATTCAAGACGTAATTTGAATAACTAAAATAAGATATACAAAGACTTTTAGCATCACGCGATCTCTCCATATAGTGATAATTTATTGCACATTGGTGATTTGAAAATTGAAAAAAGCAAAAATGGGTGTGAAATTAAGCACAGCGTGTAAAAACATACGCACACAGATTTGACTGGAAGAGGAGTTTTTAAATGAACAATATACATCTGATCTAGCGCTTTTCATAAGGATTCCATTGGTATTCAGGACGTAATTTGAATAACTAAAATAAGATTTACAAAGACTTTTAGCATCACGCGATCTCTCCATATAGTGATAATTGAAAAATAAGCTTGTCAGACGTGTAAAAAAAAAGAGACAAAGCCTCTTCAAAATTATAACAAACGAAAAAAATACAAAGATGTTTTTGTCAAAAGTAACTTCTTTTGTGCAAAGTTTCGTGGCTTGCAAGTGCTTTTTACTTTCTTAATGGATTACAGAAATGAATAATTTGAGATAAGGTTACATATATAGAAGAGGATTGTATAAAGGATGCAGAACGAACGTGACAGTTTAACATCCCTAATCAGGCAGCCGGTAGAAAATGCATGATTATTTAACGCCAAGAATGAGAAAGCGCTCCGTGTGTAGGTAATAAAAAAAACCTTAATTGAAAACAAAGACAGTGCTCCTTGCCATCTATCTCTCAATTTACAACATTAACTGAAAGAAACTCGTTAGACTAAAAAATCTTGAGTTCCTCCCTCAAAAACGTTGAATATATAATTTGTGGGGATGACTGTGGGTTTTTGTTGGTTTCCGTGCGCGTTCATTGTGTGTGTGAGAGTGTGGGGGGTATTGTTAATGCAGGCAGTGCGCGCTCTTCGTTCGGATTGGTGGAAGCGGGGTCAAGCCCGTGTACGCCACACAGTGCAATATACCACTTATCAAGCAATTTTAACTGGCGCCACCGGGATTCTCAATGAAATAGGAAGCGTGAGGGGAAGAGAGAAAGGGAGAGAGAGAGTTATTGGATGGGACGAGATAGGGAGATGCTGGTAGAGAGGGTTACAGAGAAAGGGAGAGAGAGAGAGAGTCACATCACAGGCATCCGTAGAGAGCAGACGAGAAAGCTTAAAGGTATATTAGTATGGAAGAGGTAGAGATAGAGGGAGAGAGTCAGAGAGACAGAGAGGGGGAAATAGACCTATAATTATTATTGAAATTCGTTTGGAGGGTGCAGGCCGCGCTTGATGCGTAAACATGCTTGAGTCTGGTTTTAGAATTTCCGAATAAAAAAGGAAATCTAAATGGAGAAGGGGGAGGGGTACATTATCCCATTCAGAAATTTAGAAACAACGGAGAGACAAAAGCATGATATCAACATTTATTGTCCAGTCATGTTGAGGTTGGGGTTTAGACCCGAAGAGATGAAAATGAAAGATGATGAAGACGCATGGATGAATAAAGTGAATATCTCTGCACGGTTATAAAGTAGACACAGAGGTTAGGGTAAGACGTGCGTGGGATGTGAAGTAAATGAAAGAGAGCATTGAAATATAATGAGAGATAGACAGAGAGAGGGGGAAGGGAGAGAGATAGAGAGAGAGAGAGAGAGGGGGAGGGAGAGAGACAGACAGATAGAGAGTCAGACAGACAGAGAGAGAGAGAGATAAAGTGAAACGCGTTACTGAGAGAAAAGAGGAAGAAACATATATATGAAGGGAAGACGAGGATGTGAACAGATTAAACGAAACAGAGAAGTAAACTAAAGGGCAGGGAGGTGGGGGAGAGAGAGAGAGACAGAGAGAGAGAGAGACAGGGAGAGAAGAGGGAGAGAAAGACCGACAGACACAGAGAGAGATAATGGTAGAGGGGAGAAGAATAGATAAGACGATGTATGAACTATAAGTTTCGGTATAGTGTGTTTTTATTCGCTTACATGCAGATAATATTTCTTTTGAGAAGACAAACTATACGAGACATACAGTATTTATAAATGCAGAGGCTTATCTTTTTCGTCGTTGAGTAAAGGATTCGTCGTAGCAAATGATCATTTCAATGTGACGACTACTTCAATTACTCTATTTTGGTCCGGTATTTAGACCTAATGAAAATATACACATTTCTTGGTTTTTTGTTTTGTACGAGAATAGGCAGACGCATATTTCAGAAATGAGTTGCATTCCATGAAAACCGTATTCGGTAAATTGTACTGCATATCCTGATTCTACAGAGAATAGCTTCCGTATACAGTTTGTGCGTTAGGCATGATAATAACAATGCCTTTCTTCTATAATATGATTTTAAAGGCATCTGTTATTTTTGTCAAATCAAACCTGTCTATTTTGCAATCGATTGTATTGAAAATTCTAGAGAACATTACAATAAGAGTAACAATATGAAAGCTTATTTACAGTAAATGTTTAGGAGAATTTAAGAAAAAGGAGTACAAAAACTATTTCGTATGTTCGTCATGTTTACGAATATGAATAATAATTTAATTCGAGCATTGATACAAAAGCACGTACATAGTGATTAGTGAATGCATTTTGCCATGCATAAATTGCGATACAAAGTGCAGTCACATGTAATTGTCACTCACTTTATGTTTTGTTATCCAAATAAGGGTCATGTATTGCAAAAGCTGCGAAAATAAGGCCACGGGGATTTTTTGCTGAGGAAATTGGCTTATTTTACTCAAACATCAAGTTCCAGCGTCTCAAATTTTGTGAGCGAGCAAAGCAAACGAAAAGAGTGACACATTTTTAGGGGCACATCCACTTGTATAGCGCAAGATATAGTTTTCATTATATTGATAAGTTGCTGTTCAAGATAATACATGGCATAATATACAAAGAGCCTGTCTCGCTTCCCAAATATGAAGCGACTGTTGCCCCAAATAATTCTAGTTGCAACATTCTTTGGGCTGTGGCACCTGGCCCCACCCAAACCCCACCACCACCCTCGATCTCGTACCCATGAATAGTATGTTATCACGAATATTACAATCACGAAAATCAATATTTATTTTACAACCGGCATTGCCTTTAAAAAGTCAATGTCCAGCTGTGTGCATCCATTTATCACGGCAATCAACAGAGTTATCAAAGCAGAACAAAAATTCGCGTTTCATCCCTTTAAAAGAGTTCCATGCATGTTGTTGTGTCATTGTATTGCTGTAAAGTTCAACGTCTGCAACGTCAGAAAGAGAAAGAGATAGAAAAATCAACATTACACGGGAGAAAGAAAGAGAGATAGCTTAATTGAGAGAGAGAGAGAGAGAGAGAGAGAGAGAGAGAGGGGGGGGGGAGACATACATGAGATATACATGTAGAGACAGAAAAAGGGACAGGGAGAGATAGGAAGTATTCGAATATAATACAGATATATATCTTGCAGAGAAAGATATAGAAACGGACGAGAGAGGCAGAAACAAATATGAAGAGAAAGGAAGGGAAAGAGTGAGAGGTGGGTTAGGGACAGCGATAGACAATTTAGGAGAGAGAGAGAGAGAGGGGGGGGGGGGGGGGAGAAGAAAGGGAAAATATAAAATGAGTGAGAGTAAGGGAGATTGAGGGAGCGCAAAGGACAGTCAATGTGAAGAGGAAAAGGGGAGGGAAGCTAAAGAATGAAGATATAGAAATAAAGAGAGAGGTTTACCGAGGAAGAAAGAAAATAATAAAACATAATTTGGAAAGTTATACAAAATATTTAAAAAGAGACGGGGGAGGGGGAGTCAGAGAGAGAGAGATTTTCCCTACTTGGTATTCAAAATGTTGCCAATCCTTCTGCCCGTTGGGCCCTGCCGATCGAGCCTGGAGGTAGTGCAATCCACCGAACCGAACCTTTCTCGGGCTCACCCTCGCGTCGAGCCACTGAACGTACGGTCATCCGACCGAAAAAAAGCTTTCTATATACACACACAACCCGCCAAGCTTTCATAGGTATCTGCCAGTGTCCTATACGTCACAATGCAAAACCAACAGGCGTGTAGTTGCTCTGTAAAGGACTCTGGCATGAATGCATAGAGAAATACTGCAAGGGGTATAACTATCACATTCGGAGTAGAAGAACGCATTTTATGGATGGAAATATTTACAAATATGTTTACTATGAAACTCATGCTGTGGTTTATGATAAACTAATGAACCAAAGGGACACAATTCATTGAGCGATCTAATCGTACATGAATCAGTATATTGCATGTATAGGCTACAAACGAATTATGCGTTCGGTTATAATAAGAGGTAAAATATTCATAATGATATATATTTTCATCTCTCTATTTCTCTTTCGCGCTCTCTCTCTCTCTCTCTCTGTTAAACTAAATATATGCATATTAAGAATGTAAAACATATCATAGTAATTTTTATCATAATAATAATAATAGTCCGCTTATATAGCGCTTAGTACAATGTCTCTAAGCGCTTTACATCAGCTCTATCTCTACCTCTCCCTCTCTTTTAACCACCTCTATCTCTCTGTCTCTGTCTGTCTTTCTGACCACAGAAGTGGGAAAAGACTTTTGCACACATAGTTTTCTGGCGCCTCGACGACTGATCAAAGCATCAAAATCCCGATTATGCTGTGAAATATGTCTTTGCTGGGATGCCGATATACGTGCGTAGGACCTTTATCTTTTCTTATTTGTTTGTTCCTTTGCCACCACCTACTCCCACGCACGTGCAGACTGTCAAACCCCACGGTCAAACAGAACTCTTCACGGTTTTTGTAGTAAGTTGTCACTGAAGTTTCTTTCAGCCCTTAATCATGTTTATAATTCAAAATGTTGGGGAAAAAGTACCGTAGTAAGTAGTAAATTACCAAATCCTTTTTTCTCTTCAATTATTTTCTCCGAAATATAATATAATTGTTTATATTCTCAAATGATAAGCTAAAGAAGGTTGCATGTATAGTCTGAGGTGGGCTAATTTTGCGAGACGCCGAGATTCGCGTCTGCTTCGAGACTTTGGATGTTTGCAGTTCGTTAATGTTTCTATCCGCGAAAGAAAATAATTTGCTCAGTTTACATGTTGCAAAAAATGTATAGTTTCCAGTATTAAAGGTTGAGGATCATCACTTTTGACTATGGAAAATGATGATATAACACTTCAACAAAAAAAGGATGCTTGAATGATTTCATCTTTATGCACAGCATTTCGTGAGTAGATGATATTACTGATTGACCTGAGTCGAACTTGAATGTTTTGTTAGCATAGTATTAATACAAACATTGCCATCATGAAAGCCTTGACATTGAAATGTGCTTGAGGGTTTTTACCGGTTCAGAGAGTAGCTATTATCATGGAGCAATTATTCGAACAGAGAAAATGAGCGAGATTTTGGTCTATTGCCAATTTTTTTTTCTTCAATGCTACTGAAAAATCAACTCAAATGATCAGATTAAAAAGAACATAATCATTATATATCCTTCATATGACTGACAACATAGCAGCCCTAAGCTTTGAGAAGAATGGGATTGAAATGTTGAAACGAAATTTCGCGGCTTTATTTGTCTAAGGCCTATAATAGTTTTGAGGGTGCTGCACGTATGTTCATGTGTGTAAATGTAATTTGGCTTGGTAGACGTGAATCAAAGTATGAGATCTAATGACAACCGTCTAGGGAAAGCATCTTAACACCCCCCCCCCCCGAAAGACGCGATTTCTAGGATTAAACCCTGGACCAATTTATATAAGGTAGGCCAGAGAGCTGGAACACCACAAAAAGTAAATTCACATCTCCCTGAGACAACAAGCGGTTTAAGTGTGGCCCAAAGTCCTGGGTGTGGCCAGCGCGCTTTATGGACTTCGAACCCTGGACCTTCACGTTTTGGGTTCATTAAGCTTACTATTGGTACGTGACTAAGCTCTTCGTCTGTTGATGTACTGATTAGCTTTCTTACCAGCAAAACAGTGGTGGAAATTAAATGAGAGCATTTATAATGTCATGCATGCGATCTTCTTACAAATTTGCTTTGTTACGCTTCTAAAAATAGAAACAACGTTAAAAGGAAAATACTGGGTTCCAAACCAACCCTGTTTGTTGGTGATCTATGATTTTGTCTAGTTCCTCGTGTACCATTATGTGTAACCAACGAAGGTCCTAATGTCCAAATACTGCTTACCGGCAAGCATTTATGCCTGCTTTAGAGGGTCACTCCGTGTGAAATAGATACCAAGCCCTTTATGCATTTGAAACACGTGGGGCAGGTTCTTTGAAAGAAGAGCAAGGCTCCAGTGCGTCGTGTAAACCGTACATGAATGTACTCTTTCAAACACTCAATACATGCAGAATAACCACCCGGTAGGGTCCGTAAACCTCACGAAACCCATTTGTGTGTTCCTAGTCATTCGTGTCCATCCAGATGAAAACAATCCTATTCATCAGCAGATCAGAGGAGAGAGAAAGATAAAAAATTAAGTGCATAAGATATTGCGAATTCTTCTTTAGAAAAGATCACGCGCGATCAAAAAGTGCGCGACGCACAATTCTGTCACGCGATCCCCAATCCCGTCCCATCCGAAGATTAGTGAATGCTGCGTGCACTTTTTTTGTGCGCATTTTAGCTCTTTTTTGGCGCTGAGGGCGTATTAATATCATTCCGTTTTCGTTAATACCGTGATGTTATTACAAATAAATATGATACACCATTTGTGCTTTTATTTTTAATTTGATAATCTACCAACTTTGGCTTTGATCTCACGGGAGATACGGTTCCTTTCCCGATTTGGTACTACATGTATCACCATATACGGCGGATTGATATAGGGTGCCGGTTTATGATTACTCATTGGGAATACATGTACATGTACCAAAGCTTCTGAAGGATTATTTTTGTCATTGATTGTAGAACATTGATCTAATTCATCATCATCATCATCATAATAATCATCATCACCAACATTAACAACATTAACAACAGCAACGACTACATCAACTACTACTTCTAGCACTATTAATACTACTACTACTTCTACTACTACTACTTCTAGTACTACTGCTACATCTACTGCTACAACTGCTACTATATACATGTATTACTACTGCTACTTATACTACTGCTGATACTAGTACTAATAGTAGTACATCTGTGAATATATATTTGCACATAATCATATTACAGAACAATTCTTACAAAAACAGAAAAGTTATAAGTTTCTCACATGATATTATATTACATAATATTATTTCGTGATAGGGACTGTTCATTTCGTCAAGGGCACCAGGTACGACGGGTGGATGGATGACGGTACCAAACCCACCAAGTGAACTAAATCTGCTGTCACACCGACAACTATTACCGGGAGTGCATTTCAAGGAACATATCCAAATATAGAAAGGCAACTCTCTAATGGATGTCTTGTTTAAGGTCATTGTTTACAAGGCAAATAATGTATATTGATATGCATTTGATGAATAACAAATATCACTTATATATAGCAAATATAACAAAGGCAAGGATTCAACCTTGCGGTATATACCCCGCATTTTATAGAAAGTAAGTGTGATTCAGGTGAATCCTAATATACAAATTGTTTTCTATTCACTAAATAGTTTTTAAACAACAGTATTGCAACGCCCCCTCAATTATAAATCTAGTATGGTCAAGAGTGTCAAATTCCTTGCTCGAAACCATGAATACCGTGACACCGATAACATGATTACAATCAGCTATTGGCATTTGACAATCTACCAAATACTTGCACTAATTCTTATTTAGTTGACTTGGAATTTCTCAACCCATATTGATCTTGGTAGAGAAAATATTTTTTCGTTAAAAGGTCCCATGCACAGTCAGGTCTGTAATTTAAAACTGGCGACGAATCTTCTTTTTTTGTAGATTGGAATAATTCTTGCTATTATGAATGCATTTGGAAAAAAGTGATAAGTTAAAAATATGTAAATGGCGTTATTATATTTCCTGCAATTTGTTTTAAAAAAAATCAGTACTCATTTCATCATGACTGCTTGAATAACTTACATGTATCTTCAAGGACTATTCAAAGCTTCAATACAATCTGTAGGCATGAAGAAAAAGGGTTTATCACATTCATTTTCGAGATATTCTACATATATTATCTGTAATATGATTATAATTTATTTTGTATTCCTGATTAGGACCCACATTTACAAAGCACTTATTGAAACAAATAACTATATATTTTTTAGTCAAGAATTGTTTGTCTCTCATTGTTAACATTACATTTAGATGTATCTTTTTTCGTTTTCTTAGTGTTTCATTTATAACTTTCAAGCTTTGTCAAATTCTCTAATATATAATACAATCTACTATAATTATTGATATTAATTTATTCCTATATTCGGATTCATTCTCTTTTGTTGGATGACGGAGGCTATACATGTACAACTTATGTTTTCTTTTTAATTGAGACAAAACAAAACTTTAGTTAGCCAGGGAAAGGCCTATGTGGACTTTCTTTCATTCAACTTTCGTTTAGGCTCTGGGATACATCTTATTACATGATTGTAATATTAACGACTTTTATCCTTCCTCCCACGTCAGCAGGTCAGTAAAAAATGACTTTGCGATGGAGATGGATCAATAAAGAGAAGGCGATGACAAGGAAAAAAGGACGAAATAACAATCAAACACCACCCCAGGTGAGTTAGGCTTTCAACAAAACCCTGGACGGACATACACGGGGTGATTTGATGTACCCCATGGCCACCCCAATCGCCATACCATTCGACGCACCTGAGAGACAATATATCACGAGGATAAAACACGGGGACGACCTTGCGTGCCAGACTTACTGCCGTCGAACTATGCCTCTGAAGTTCGCCGCCGCGCCGCCCAAGCGCACCTTTTTTACTATAGGTGAAAAGTCGCGGCCGCCCAAGAAACGGGCGCACATGTAACGCATTACATGACGATGTGAATGTCATCCTTTGGAAGATGGTTTTAAAGGTATCAACTTTCATTTCAAGAGATTTCTTGCTCTATGATAGCTTTCTTGGTCTGGTTGATAAAAAAAATCCATGGTTTGTTAACTACGTTTTGTGACACCCCCCCCCCCCCCCCTCTCCCACGCACACACAACTTCTTGAGCATGTTAAGCATTCTGACAATATTTTGATACAAATGTTAATATAAGACAGTCACATCTTCATTAGATGTACTCTTTGTTATGTACAATATTTGTGATATGAAAATCATGAAATTGTGCATAATTCTATTCAATTCAAAATGTGTATGTTATTTGGTCATAATAATGTACGATACTGACTGAAATATTTGTAGGCTATGTCAAGTATTTGTCATCCGGTTTGTTTGGTCATGTTACTGCAAAACACCTTTTCGTTCCAAAGTATGATGAAGCACCTGTGCATGTAAAAAGGAGTTAATTTACCTTTAGCTAATCAAATCTCCTTTAAAAACAAAAGCTGAAATAACAGAAGATATTATTGCTTTGTAAACATTAACATATTATACTTTTCTGATATCCAGTGCCTGGAATTTAAGCAACAATACTGAACGTATCTTTTTAAAAGTGCCACATTTGTTTGTATATGCTTCTACACTTGCTTGCATCATAATTATAACTTTTTTTTCATTTTTCAAAATTAATTGACATCCGTAACAAGGGCGGTGTTCCTTTAACCCCAAATCTCTCATCCTTTGTATCCTTCATTCTAGAGTATGTTATTTGAAGGAACCTTGGGTTTTAGTATCTACCTCCGGCCTGCCTTAGCTCGGTAATCATGGGTGGGGGCGCTGAGAGGGGGGGGGGGGGGGGCACGAGGAGAGAATGGTGGGTGTGCCAACATTTCAACAAATTCAGGGCCCCGTCTTATAAAGAGTTGATATTATTTGCGATATATATCATTGTAACTATGTACATAAGAGATAGGAGACTGCAAACGTACGATGGATTGGAGGACTTGCAATTGCATTGGACCAATTCAACTCTTTGTAAAGACGGGGCCCATATTTCCCATACTAATTTATACCGATAACAATTTATTGTTGTCTGCCAAGTCATAATTATCATGACCATAAGGCACTTTCGCTTTTTCGTAGTGTCACTTTTGTATTGTCGGCTACCACCATTTATAATATGTGCTAGCAACACCCCCAGATCAATGTTAAAGACTTATTTTATTATAGTATATTAATTTCGATTTAACCCTTGCGACGTGCGTCATTAAAAAGTGATCTATAGATCTAACACGATATAAAAAATGTGCTGCATCTCCTGCATGGTAACACTGGTAATACAAACAACACGCGTCATGAAGTTAAATTAGGGAGATGGTCGTCACTTTCCATGTGCAGTATAGGTCATAATTCGCTGTCACCAGACTTAGTGGAAATATCATTAATAGGTGTACAAATCTGTACACAGCAATCCCGTAGTCCCATCGGGTGAGACGATAGCTGGAAAATACGGAGCATTACATAAGTCCTGTTGGGCATAAAACTGAAGGCTAATATTGTGATTGGCAACACATGTTATTGGGTAACACCCGAATGGTGTTGACGGAATTGTTCCCATTATGTTCATGTTTTAATTTACCGTTCGTTTTTATTCATATTGGATATACATGCATGTATTTCAGCTGTCATAGCATTGTGAGATTTTGTTAGAAATTCTCCACCGTATTTCCATGTAACCAACAAAATGAATGAGGTTTGAAAATGCTAAACAGAACCGCCAAATTAATTTCATAGTCCACGTTTGCCGGTGCCACTGGTGTGTTTGATCCATCAGGTGATATGAAGTCATTCTTAAATAATACATTAGAAAATATCACTTAAGGGCAATAAAAGGCGAAAGACTAAAACTCTCTAAGAATGTAGAGCGGGGATAGGTAAGAAGCACAGATAAAGCAGAGACGGCATTAAGACGCTTTCAGATGCTCTTGAAATATTAAACATTGTTTATGTCGCCATGGATACAGCGCTTATGATTGAGAAGGAAAAGAACCAGGAAATTGATATTGATAAGAAACCAACGATGATGATATTCCTATTATTTAGGCTGTCTACGGAACTTGGGTAGAGGACATTTACAGATACACAAAGTGATCAAACCTTTACTGCTAGTTTCTGTGCAGGAAAACAACAAAAGATTGGGAAACAATTGCCGTATGTTTGCATAAAATCGGAAACAAAATGGTAAGTCTTGAAGAAGAAGATTACTGGTGGACAGTTTCGCAATATGGGTATGTGGAGAGGGAGAGAGGGAGCAAAGTACCGTGGAGGGAGAGAGGTAGAAGAGAGAATAAGGGAGAAAGAAGGGAGAGAGAGAGACAGAAAGAGAGAGAGACAGAGAGAGAGAGAGATAGAGAGAGAGAGAGAGAGAGAGAGCGAGAGCGAGAGCGAGAGGGAAAGATAAGATGCAGAAAAAAAATCAACAGGGACACAGAAGGGAACTTGGGATGGTGAATATAATAGAGAGAAAAGACAAAAGTGCAAAGGAGTGGTGGAAATGGGAAAGATGTAGGTTCATGCGCAGAGAGAGAGAGAGAGACAGGGGTGGTGGAGAGAAGGCGGGAGTGTTTTCCGAGCACAACGTTGACATCGCAGACAACCGTCGTATAATGACGCTGTTGAACAAAATTATGCCGCCCGCGTCCCTACCAAAATGCACTCCAACTGCCAGACAATCTCCCTCGGGCAGCGACCAAAAACATTAACAAATAATTTATGAATCACAAACGAACTTAATCTCTATTCTCTCCTTTCCATCTTGACAGTGCGATATTCCGACTGCTGCTACATCCCAAATCAGACAAACTTGTTTTGTTTTCGTGTCTGTATGCATTGCATTCGCATCGGCCCTCCCTTTGGAATTCCCTCTACACCTCGTTTGTGCGCGGTGT
Source organism: Strongylocentrotus droebachiensis (assembly GCA_035222895.1). Lineage (NCBI taxonomy): Eukaryota > Metazoa > Echinodermata > Echinoidea > Camarodonta > Strongylocentrotidae > Strongylocentrotus > Strongylocentrotus droebachiensis. The sequence goes on from JAVYIG010007080.1 coordinate 50,753, forward strand.
CGTGCCCGACAAGCGGAATCTAAACCGGGCGCGCGGGAAACCGGCTTTCTGCCCCTCTCGTTGACCAAGCGCTGCACGAAGCCAATTAAAGTCATCCTTTAAATGAATAATGCTTATTGAAGACCGGTGTCAAACTCGTCGACACCAAACGACTTATAATCAACTTGTCCCAGTGCTTGTACCTTTCTGTATTCTACATCATCTAGCAAACTATCACGTGTCATCTGTCATCATTATAATCTAGATTTGTCGCACAGGTAGTTGATCAGCTAATGACTACAATCAAATTTCATTCTTATGATTATTGACGATGTCATGATTGACTCTGCGGTGAAACGACAGTCCTATTCGGCCAGTTTATGAACATTGCCATCGCATGTTACAAGATGAATTAAGCATACCTTACAAATCAACATGCTACTGTCATTTTGTGTTTTCAAGTTGTTGTTGTTCTTTTTTTGTTTCCTTCTTCTTCTTCTTCTTCTTCTTCTTCTCCTTCTACTTCACCTTCTGTATTAATAAAGTCAGAGCTTCTAAAAGTGATAAACATCATAATGACTTATTACTTTATACATCGCATATTTCATCTTGCTTCAGCTTCCGTATTTCTTGATTTTATCCCATTGTCCAGTTTTATTTGGTTCTAGAACACTAACCCCAGGACAACTACCCCCTAGGGAAAGCACCCCCGGATAACCACCCCCAGTCAACTACCCCCTAGTCAACAACCCCCAGGACAACTACCACCTATAGGGCAACCAACCTCTAGGACGCATACCCCGCGGGACAACTACCCCCCGGACAACTACCCCCAGACAACTAACCCTATGACAACTACCCCCGGACAACTCCCCCCGGACAACTACCCCAAGACAACTACCCCCTACGACAACAATCCTCTAGGACAACTAACCCTCGGATAACTATCCTAGGGGGTAGTTGTCCTAGGGGGTAGTTGTCTGGGGTAGCTTGTCTGGGGGTAGTTTTCCTTGGGGTAGGTCGTCCTAGAGGGTGGTTGCCCTAGGGGTTAGTTGTCCTAGGGGGTAGTTATCCGGGGGTTGATATCCAGGGGGTAGGTGTTCGGATACGGTTTTATTTACCTCAACTATGTTATGATGTTGATAAACAGAACATCATACAGTACAAATAATATAATGAAAACAATATATGAATAAATATGTTAATTAATTAATCGTAATACAAACAAAGACCCCCAAAACAAGGACTGTGGGAACCGATTTTCCTTTCATGTACTAAGATTTGCACGGGTAACTTATTTGAAGGTGCATGGACTGCCGCCCCCCCCCCCCCCAAAAAAAAAAAAAAAATCGATTCCAATGATTCGTATTGAAGAACACAAGTTTGATAACATCGCATGCCCATAATAAATATAACGATAATGGTGACAACTACCAATACGCTAGCTAGTTGCTGGGTTTAATGTACCTACATGTATAAGGTCCATGGTCTAACTGAAGTGAAAATGCATGAGCAGATTGTCGAGAAATATCTAGGCCTACATACATCGCCTGAAATTTTGATTGTTATCTGAAAGACGGATAATCCACTTTCTCTAGTAATCTCTAGTAATGCACTGATGACCTGGTTCTGATACAAATTGCTTATTATTACCTAGGCATCGTAATACGCAGTTATGATACGTTTGGAGGTATGAACAACTATTCAGAAGGGAATCAATCGCCTATTCATGAACAAGAATTAGAGAAAGTCACAACCAAATGTCAATCACATACTATACCAGTATTCCGAACTAAATTACAGTGTACCAATCTCTCTCTCTCTCTCTCTCCTGTTTCCCTCTTACGTCGTCTTTCACTCTCTCCATCATTATAATTATATTTCTTTCTCAACGCTCACTGCCTCTTCTTATTTCACCCCTTCATTTGTCTGGCACTTTAAATGCATATCATGTCCCGTTATCTTCTTCCAATTGCCTTTCTTATTTTATCTTCTTCTTCTTCTCCTTCTTCTTCTTCTTCTCTCTCTCTCTCTCTCTCTCTCTCTCTCTCTCTCTCTTTCTCTCTTAGCCTCCTCAATTATGCCCCCTATTTCTCCTCAGTATGTATTTATCTTTCTCTCTAGTATTTGTCTTTGACTTTTTGTTTTTCATTTTGTAAGTCTTTCTCGCAATTGCTCCCCTATCTCTCTCTCTCTCTCTCTCTTTCTTTATCTATCTAGCTATCGCCGTCTCCATCTCTCCAAACTCGAACACATTACGCATAACTTATGGCACAATACAATAATAGAATCTTTATTTTCGCAACGTTCTGTCTCTGGCCTTGCTGAGTTGTAATGAACCGATCGCACTCCCATTCAAAATCCTGCAATAAAGTTAAATGAAAACTTACAAGTTATCAAGCTGTAGAAATAAAAATGCTTGAACAGCTCTAAAAAATATAATGAACGAATATGCTTTGATATCATATGCAATATATAACACCTCAGATTATAATTGAAGCTGATCTAATAGCTATGCAGTTTATCAACGTTAACGAATATAATTCGGTTCTGTTTTATGTCATTTGTTTTTAGTTCATTATCAACGCTTTATAATTATTAATAATATGTATTTCTTGTTCTACCACTGCCTTCTAACATATTGTTAGAAATTTTCAAAACAAAGCTGATCTTTAAAAGAAAATTCGTACAACCTTAAATCCCTCTACATTAGAACATTTTTTCCAAATCCGTCTAAAATTGTTTACAAACATTCGAGTAGCACCCCACAAATAGTAAGGAAAAGAAAAGGGAAAAAAAGGAAATATAAATATTTATATATCCTATATGAGATCCATATCACATGTCTTTGTTATTTCATGTGATTACTCCTGTCATTACTACACATTTACATGCACCACTCTATATTGACAATACACTCATGACACTATTCAAAGTGTAGCGATTCTCTGCATGTCAGTCATAACATGTAATGTCGATCAGTGGAATATTCCAGGTTGAATCGAATTTTATTTTTGTCTCCCCTTTTTTATGGAGGGGTAGGGGTACGGATCATTTCCTAGAAATTGGAAAATCTACGTTTATCCTGTCTACTTATTAACAGGATCATTACGATCATAATACAGTCGCAATAATGTCTTGAATGGGGGCATTTCTTAGAGGCTGATATGGAGCGAAATGAAAAGCTTAACATGTCCAGTAATTCATTAAGATTCTGATAAGACAAGGTGAAGAGCTCATTTCCCGCCAGATTTGCTGATTAGATTCTCGTAAATCACGATTTTAGCCTGAAAGGGGGGATAGCCCCACTCGTTAGCGTGTACTCAGCTGAGGACGTGGCGTGCATTTCTTCGTATTCCTCGCAACACCCCCATCAACTCCCCTTACGCCAGCGGGCTGGAGTAGGCGTGCTTAGCAGCTCAATGAGGCCTCTTCACCGTCAGGGAGAGCGTAACTCGATTGTGTTTTCTTAGTGGATGATGATATTGGTTTAGGTTAGGACTAATTACAGGGCTTGAGTTTATCCATTTATAACTTGCTCAATGGGACTTGAGATGGCAATCTGCGTGTTCTCAATGTAATTAATTAAACTACTGCCGCGATACGTTTATTTCGTTCGCTACCTATCAATAAACAGATCTCAGAAAGCCCAGCAATAAGCCGACTCAGAACAAATTGGACAAACGACACATTTATTCAGTAAAAATGGATTGATAATATCGATGTATATATGAATTAACATAAATGTTGATAGATAGATAGATAAATGAATAATAATATAAACTGAGAGATTAAATAGAGATTAATAAGTAAATGAAAATAAATATAATATACAGGGCATTATTGTAGACAGATGAAAAAATGAATAAGTATAACATTATATAGAAATGATTAAGTAGACGTTTGTCAAGTGTTTCTTTTTTTTAAATGTATCATCAGACGGAAACAGAACAAGAAATCAAACCAATTAAACATAATAAAATCAACAGATGAATTTTACTGAACATAGGTGAAATATGACATGATACATTTTAAAGGCATCGTTTAACAATGTTAAATCTGAGATGCACCGGTCCCCTATGTGCTACCAGTATCTGTGATATGGTGTAATAATGAAGCCCTCAAAACAAAAATCGCGCCTCAAAATGATCAAGAAGTTCTTCTGACCGGTTTTACCATACTCGTTTTGCCCAATAGACTGTAGTGTTATAAAAAACCGTTTTGCAAACGCAAAATTTGGTTTCGATTTCCAATCATAAATATCTTGATAATCAGACAGGCGATCGGCTTGTAAAAGTAACGGAGTTCCTGACTGACCTAAAGGTTTATAATTATCATTGCAGCATGAGCTAAATCCAGGATTTTGTTTCAGAATCTGAGACAAAGTTACCGGATTCCTTTTAACAAATTGATGAGTCATTCAATTCTACAGTGAAATTTCAAAGAATGTAGAGAAGGTAAAATGATTTAATACCGATTAGAAAATTCAATGCATCATTTTTGCATATTTTGTAATAATGTATTTCTTTGACATGCAGCTACCGTAGTGTTATAAAATCCTGCCAAATATTTTACACGCTATTAAAGAATCTTATATATTATACAAATGTAATAATTTATCATTGGAGAATTATATGAGAAACGATGAACTTATTTATTTATGTACTTTTTTCCATATGAAAAAATACAAATATTTCATCTGTTTTGGAAAGGGAATTATTTAACTTTTTGTTTTTCATAAAAAAGTATGTATTAGGAGAGAAAGTGATAGCAGGCAAAGGGGAATTAAGAGAGAAATGTATTGATATAGAGAGAGAGAGAGGGGGGGGGGGTGAGAAAATGGAGAGCGACAGGGAAATTTTAAGAAGAAAATAGAGAAATCTAGTTATATTGTTATATTCCACTGAGTTTGATTTAGTTTGTGTACACTATAATTAAAGCTTTGATTGCATGGGATCCGCACCTTTCGATATTGTACCAGGGGAAGGCAGCTTGGAGTGTATTATTCTGCATCATGCATGCATGTATTCTTTTTGATAGTCTATAATTATGTTGAACAAAAGACCATCAAAGAATGTCCAGCAAAATATGTCAAAATTATCACCGATGTACATGTTCTACTTTAGTTTGTACTGTGTGTTTTCTAACCGTCGGGGAAATACATTGATAGTTGTTAATGAAATATTAGGATGTGTTGTCGATCATTTCAATGAAAGATTCATTTAGGATTTTTCTGAAAATTCAAACAGCATTTGGGGAATAGTGTATATTTATACACGTATTTTGTAAGAAAAAAAAAAAAAAAAAAAAAAAACGGGTTTATTTCAAGTTTCATTTGATTCCCTATCAGAAATGGTGGATCATTCGACAACATTCTGCTGGCATATTGTCATGTATTTGATAGACTTGAAGAAGAGGGTTTAATACGAGGCAGCCGACACGTAAAAATCGTCTCTGCATGCGTGATGATCTGACGACCCCGTCATGTGCGCGCGAAATTTTCTCTCGCTTTTTAGGCATCTCTTCATGTTGTGGCAGATCATGACGGATCATGTTGACGCTTATAGCATTATGATTCCCTTCTCTCTTTCTATATTTTTTTTTCTCTCTCTCTCTCTTTCTCTCTCTCACTCTCTCTCTCCCCTGTTCTCCCCCTATCTCTCCCCTCTCGCTCTTACTCTCTTCCTCCCCCTCTCCCGTCTCCTTCTTTCCAACTCTTTCTCCATCTCTCTTTGTTTGATACTAGGGAGGAGGGGGGGGGGGGCAGTTTTTTGGACACTCGATTTAGCACTCCTTACCCTAAACAAAAGATCCGGGAAATTAATTGTTCATTAGGGTCGGAAAATAAAATGTGCGGTACAATGGACTCATCAGAACATGTATTAACAAAAAAAACTCTTTAGGAAAAAAGAGATTTATCTACAGCGCTATTGGTCATGACACTGAAATTTCAAATTAATTAGATATTGCACATACATACATGTATAAACTAGGATGATAATGTTCTGTAGCTTCATTTCACTTTTTGGTGTAAAAATGGCTTTCTGGCTCTCAGTATAGACAATTCTTCGATTGATTTGTTACACCATTGTTACCTACGGTTGTTGTGTTTTTTTTAGGAGGGAGGGATTTAATAAATAATAACATTCATGTTTAACTGCACACTACTAGCAGCATCCCAGCCCCAACTCTAGATAAAAGATCAAAAGAATATGAAGAAATATTTCATTCAACCATCAAGGCATACAATAAAGTGCAAGTTGAACTTATTTTCATTACGTTTCGTTAATTTACAATTATTACCTACTTTAATCCTCTTAAAGGCAGGCTTTACTACTTCAGCCAGAAGGGATTAAACCAACCAGCGACCCAGCGAGGTCACTGTGACAGGTGACTATCTCATTAACTCAGCACTCATTTAACATAAGAAAAAGAAGATCATGCGGGACCAACAGGCACCCATTGGGAAGTTTTCTATATAGAGGGAGCAAGTAGCTACAAGTAGGACAGTGTGCCTTTAAAAACAAATTGCCTTAATTCTTTGGTGATCACTATGTATAAATAGATGACAAAAGGAAGATCTTTTGTTCTTTAATGATTATGACATAAGACTTCGAGCAAACTTGTGACATCGAAAAAAAGATATATGTGAACTTTAATGAATGACCACTATAGCCAACAATTTCACCCCCCCCCCCCCCCCCCCACCATCACCATCACCCTGATCAGATACAGCGCTGACTGGAGGCATTTGCAATTCATGAATAGGCAAGGCCATACATAAATGTTGATTTCGAGATTTCCCTTTCTTCGACAATAACAGGCCAGTCCGAAAGTTACATTTGTACTTCCACAATAATTGCTTGGCAACTGTCATACACTTTGACTTGAGCCTTTCGCCCAGAGGCAAGTTGGTTTTTCTTTTGTCTCCCGGTCAAAATGGAATCAAACATTCTGAAAAGTCGCCGCTCACAAAAAATACTATCCCCACCTACTCGTTATCTCTTAACCGACGTTTATTTAGCAGGGAATTTCATGAAAGAGAGAGGAGAAAGAGGAAACAAAAAGAGTTTTCAGCAGGAAAATTTGCAATATAAATAGAGGGTGACAAAAGGATTTTGATAAGAGGTCAAGGGCCTAAGTTTGATTTCGTTTTTTGTTGTTCGCAGACAATAGATAACTACGAGTGGTACATGTAGATGGGGGACGAAATGTTGTTATTGAGAGTTGTACACATGCCGAATCGCACCGTCTGATACCAAACGGAGAGTCAAGCGGGAAAAGAAAAGAAACGCGCCAATGCCCGAAAACTGTCAGAGGTATTAATAAGAAAAATGTTTTATAACGCTTTCCTCCTTTCTTTAAATGAGAGTATTTATTCATATTTTAAGTTCTCTATTTCACATTTCTTTAACTCAAGACGTTTTAAAGTGACTCGGTAATATTGCTTCTGATTCTGAAATAAAATCCTGGATTTAACTCATGCTGCAATCATAATTATAACCCTTTATCAGTCAGGAATCTCATGACTTTTACGAGCCGATCGCCTGTCTGATTATCAAGATATTTATGATTGGAAATCAAAATCAAATTTTGCTTTTTCCTCACGGATAACACTACAGTCTATTGGGGAAAATAAGTATGTTAAAACCGGTCACTCAAAGATTTTTATTCTTTTGAGGCACTTCATGATAATTTTGAAGCGCATTTTTTTAGGGCTTCAATATTACACCATATCACAGACACTGATAACACGTAGGGCCATGTATCTCATATTTAACATTGTTAAACGATGTCTTTGAATAGTTTAGATGGAATATACATGTAGCTTGAAATACAGCAAAAAAAGCGGCATAGCCTGACAAAGAGACATAATTTGAATCCCATCTTGTAACAAACGCTTTCTTTATCGTATCATTTAAAAGAAGCTGAGTTAGATTGACCAAAGATGATAATATGAAACTTCACAAATACACAAATCGTATCAGCAAAGAGTTTAACACAATAATGATCGAAACTGATTGAAATCATTGTTATAACAGGAAACACCATATCTAGACAAGCATGCTAGCGCAATATCGATTGGTTTGAATGAGAATAAACTCATTTCAACCTACCCGAATAGCATCATAATTTTGTTTAGCAAAACACGAATAGTGAAACCGTCGGATGCTAAATCCTGTGGGGCCTTCCTTTATGTCTTTTGAAAGAAAATTCAGAGCTTTCCTTTGCGATCAAGCTTCAAAATAAAATGACATATGTATCTATTTGGTGCGTTTCCTCGTAAAGCGTAGCCTTGCATGCTACAGGTCTAGTCTTCAAAAATAGACAACAAAGAAGAGACTGTGATCATCTTTAGAAAACAACCAAATAAAAATCTGGCTTACAGTTTACATGCCCGTGTCAATGATCGCAGTGTTTTGTGTTTGTAACTTATTTTAGGTTGATAAAAGAGTAAACGAAAACATGATCGTAAAATTGACATTTTCTAATCTTTAATCAATCACCCCATATCGATATATGTCAATGATCTCTAGTTCCTTGATCTTCAAAGTACCCGTGCAACCTAAATCTAAATGATGGTATTTTCTTATTCTAAACGCCATGAACTAGGTCTAGTGATGTATATTAGATAAGAAGTTCAGGGTGATAAAATATCTAATGAATTATCCTGACCATAGGAGAAGAGCCAGGAAATTTTATATTTCACTTATATTTTGAGGTATTATTTTTGTTGTTGCATGTTATCAAACTGTAGAAGATTTCGTACCCCCCCCCCTCCCCCGTCCAAAAAAAGAAGAAAAAGAAATAAGATAAATATCAGCAGATTATTTTTTTTAAAGAGAAGGTATTGGGTTTATATTCATAAATTACAGGAAGCAAACAACTCTTTGCTGCAGTTCATACAATTCGTCGCTGTTTTCACGAAGTGACGGTAGTGAAAAAAATTGCATTCACTTTGCGTGACGATTTTCCTCACTACCGTCAATTCGTGAAAACAGGGACGAATTCTTGTTGCAAAGCAAATGAATTATTACTTTGGCTAAGTTTAGTTGTACATCACCACTATACAAGTTCATCAACATGCAATTGGCAAGGTGCGTACAACCTCGGCTTATTTTGTTCTTTATCTCTGTTTTCGTTTTTTGTTGTAACTTTCATACGGTTTTATCAACTTCCATGTATCACGGCATTTTTGTTTTGACATATTGCTCTTCAATAACTTGTTGTTGATTTCTAATTCAAATACTGGAGTTCTATCTGAACTGTACAATTCAATCCGTTTATCCTATTTCTCTATATGAAGTTTAACCCAAATTTATTAAGGATTTAATTTTTTTTCCAGCGAAAAATATGACAAATATAATCGTACCGGGTGCTTCTTCTGTCCACTATACTGAATTGCCTGCCTTCTTCTGAGTACAGTGGCATACTTATTTCACTATTAATTCTTTTTCTTTTCCCTTTATAGCAAATCGAGTTGTATTAAATTGTAGTAAGATTTACGAATGGATGATGCGTATGAAGATTAAAAACAAGATAATCAAGCAAACAAATTTGATAGCAATGTACCTTTGTATCTCAAATTACGACAAGTCATATATTTACAGATTTAAAAGTTATGATATTGAAGAACAGATTTTTTTTTTCTTCAAAAAGTATTCCTTAAGTTGACTTAAATAAGCTATGTTATACATCAATATGTTATGTATATTAAGATATTAAACAAAATATTGTGAAATTCATCCATAGTTTATATTCCTGCCAACAAACTTGCATTGGCTAGGCCTGCATCTATATGGTTATTTACTTGTCCGGCATTCGTCAGAAGGTGTCTGCAACAAGTAAATCTTGTCAATATGACATCTCGTATCAACATGCGTGACATACAGCGACAGGTGTCAGATATTATGATGTCTGAATCTTACACGAAATATCCTCCCAAAATATGACTTCAGAGACCCTTTTCCCGAACCTGCGGAACAGCAGCCAGCCGTATCGGTCAAAATCATCCCCAGGGGTCCGGCTGAGTTCTCTATTACCAAACCGCTCATCGCCCCCGATATAATTCACCCTGGAAGTCTTAGAAGTGAATTCTATATGGTTTGAAAAAGATGGGAACCAGAGGCGGGTTTGGATAATAATGTGTAATTCAATGACTTCAAAGTTAAGTTCAGAATAAAAAAGTGTTATTTTGTACTGGGATTTGGGACAGTTTAGGCTATGAATATATCACCTATTTGTGGATAAACGTCAGATAAGATGCAGGACAAAACCCATATGTGACAAAATGGAGTAACAGATTTGCGCTATACAGTATTGCAGTATATCGGCCTTCTTGAATGGAAATGAATGTACATACCATTTATTAATAAAGTTATAAACTGCTTAGCAAATACATAAATAGATATTACTAATCACCTACAACTGGGAAAAGTGTTATACGTTTGTACAATAATTCTGCAACCGGTAGACATATAGAGTACAATACTTGCAGATTGTTTGCTGTACATATACAGATAAATTATAATTTGTTTGAATACTCCAATACGATCTCCAAAATACGTTTATAAAAAAGGGTAGACAGATAAACAGACAGACAAGTGTACATACGATATACAGTGTAGCGAGACGCCAATAATAGAGAAAATGTATGGAGATCGGTTGCCCAAGAACTGCATATATAGATGTAAATTCAAACTATAGACAGCTAAGCAAGTGACGGTTAAACAAACAAAAAAAAAGCACACATACCCCGACACAAACAAACAAACAGATAAACACATACCATAAGCAAGCAAAAATAACACACACACAAAAAAAAAACAAGTAAAAACAAATAAAAATCAAAAACACGATCTTTTACTTTTTCAAATCTTCATTGCAATCACATGAGACTTGAGAGACCTTCATTGCTTGCCTCGCACGGCAATCTATTTACTAAAACCCAGGGAGAAATTGCTCTGACTTCAATTATGTGGATTAAAAGATTGCATATTGTTAGCCATAGCCTAGTTTAGATGTCAACACTATTCATTACAATAATGGGTGTTCTAGCTCGGTTAATATTCCTCCTAACTCTTGAGAGATGATAATGAATTTATGCCCCCAAAACATGAATTTCATTAACTTAACGTCATTAGGTCGTACATAACGTCGTACTTTCTAAGATAACAAATAGGGGAGAATTTTGTTAAAGTATATTTTTTAGTTTAAATTCAAATTGATCATGAAAATCTTCGAATTTCAAGAAAATGAAAAAGAGAAGCGAATTCGTCATCCTTGTTATTATCGCATGTGGTAGGAAATATGTATACAATATTCAAAATGATATGGTGTAATAGAAGTACAATATGCATTATCGAAAGTAATTGTGAAAATGTATCCAGCAACGAGAAACGTTATACTGTCTCCGATGTTCGGTCGACAAAAGCGTGTAAACTAACAAACGATTTAACTATTATTTTAACACACTGAATAAGAAAATTGGGTTTCTTGTGAATTTACACGGAAATTGTTGTTGCTTATTTTCTATATGGGTGAAGGTTGTACGATTGCAATTCTACATTTTTGTAACTAAAGACAAACAAAATATGAACAATAAGATGAGTTGTTGCACAATTAGAGCCATATTACATAACACCAACCAAGACAACCTTTGTTTAGAAACAAAATGTAATGGTTTTATATATAATTTATATGTATCATGTTTTAAATAAGTCATTGCTGTTTAGTACTCCATGAACCATTCATATCTCACTGGATAATCTCTAACAGATTTATACCACCAATATTTGGCCTAAAGTGAGAGCAGTAATCATGCAGGCATTGAACAAATGATTAATTCAGTGATATAATGTAATCTAAGTTTCATCATCATCGACATCAACAGCAACAGAAGTACATACACTGTAGAAGTATTCAACCAGTACGAGGGCATAGAGTTTGTATTCTAAAGATAATGCTGTAACTTTGTTCAATTTTCGTTTCGCCAATGACGAAAAGAAGAACAACAAGAAAACAGCAGCACGTTTGTGAATTATTTACTGCACCGTTGGGACCAAGACTTCATGAAGCATCGATGAATTAATGATATGCATTGTTTGCAAGTATAGGTAATGAGAACGACCTTAACGAAAACCCGGAGTGATTATTGTCGGTGGCCAAGCGAAGAAAATCTTCCCTCTATTAAAATAGGAAGGATGGGTCATCGGCTGTTCTAATAGCTCTATCATTGGAATTATTATACCACTCTCTCTATTCTCTTTGGGCGCGGACTTCTAACGTAATGGCTGGAGAGAGGAGAGAAATCAATAGGGCCACCAACTAAGGAATAAAATAATTACCGCGAATATAGATTGAAGCGATTCTACGCTGTTTCGCCTTGAAGGGGGTGATAGCTAGCTCCCACTTATTTGTACATGATAGTAGTCATGAGTGCTAGTGATTTAGATAATAAACAGGAGAAGAAGTACAGAAAAGCATATAAGAGAAGGAGGAAGAGAATAATGTCAAACAAGAAAGGCGATGAGGGAAGACATGACAAACTTATAGAAGAAAATAAGAAGAAGAAGAAGAGGAAGGAGGACGAGGACGAGGAGATGATAGAGAAGAGCAGAAGATAAAAGTGTTATTGGCACCACAAATAATGGATATGAATGTCGCAAGCATATCCATGGTACAAATGATGATAAATAGTAGTAGTAGTAGTAGTAGTAGTACTAGTAGTAGTAGTAGCAATAGTAGTAGTAGTACAGTAGTAGTAGTATCAATGAGCAATAGTAGTAGTAGTAGTAGTAGTAGTAGTAGTAGTAGTAGTAGTAGTAGTAGTAGAATTAGTAGCATAGTAGTAGTAGTACAGTAGTAGTAGTAGTAGTAGTAGTAGTAGTAGTAGTAGTAGTAGTAGTAGAAGTAGTAGTAATAGTAGTAGTAGTAGTAGTAGTAGTAGTAGTAAAAGTAGTAGTAGTAGTTGTAGCAGTAGCAGTAGTAGTAGTAGTAGTAGTAGTAGTAGTAGTAGTAGTAGAAGAAGTAGCAATAGTAGTAGTAGTAGAAGTAGTAGTAGTATTAGTAGAAGTAGTAGCATAGTAGTAGTAGTAGTACAGTAGTAGTAGTAGTAGTAGCAATGAGTAATAGTAGTAGTAGTAGTATTGGCAGTAGTAGTAGTAGTAGTAGTAGTAGTAGTAGTAGTAGTAGTAGAAGTAGTAGTAGAAGTAGTAGTAATAGTAGTAGTAGTAGTAGTAGTAGTAGTAGTAGTAAAAGTAGTAGTAGTAGTAGTAGCAGTAGCAGTAGTAGTAGTAGTAGTAGTAGTAGTAGTAGAAGTAGTAGCAATAGTAGTAGTAGTAGAAGTAGTAGTAGTATTAGTAGAAGTAGTAGCATAGTAGTAGTAGTAGTACAGTAGTAGTAGTAGTAGTAGTAGTAGCAATGAGTAATAGTAGTAGTAGTAGTATTGGCAGTAGTAGTAGTATTAGTAGTAGTAGTAGTAGTAGTAGTAGAAGTAGTAGTAATAGTAGTAGTAGTAGTAGTAGTAGTAGTAAAAGTAGTAGTAGTAGTAGTAGCAGTAGTAGTAGTAGTAGTAGTAGTAGAAGTAGTAGCAATAGTAGTAGTAGTAGAAGTAGTAGCAATAGTAGTAGTAGTAGTACAGTAGTAGTAGTAGTAGTAGTAGTAGTACAGTAGTAGTAGTAGTAGTAGTAGTAGTAGTAGTAGTAGTAGTAGTAGTAGTAGTAGTAGAAGTAGTAGTAATAATAGTAGTAGTAGTAGTAGCAATGAGTAGTAGTAGTAGTAGTAGTAGTAGTAGTAGTAGTAGCAATGAGTAATAGTAGTAGTAGTAGTAGTAGTAGCAATGAGTAGTAGTAGTAGTAGTAGTAGTAGTAGTAGTAGTAGTAGCAATGAGTAATAGTAGTAGTAGTAGTAGTAGTAGTAGTGGTAGTAGTAGTAGTAGTAGTAGTAGTAGTTGTTGTAGTAGTAGTAGTAGTAGTAGTAGTAGTAGTAGTAGTAGTAGTAGTAGTAGTAGTAGTAGTAGTAGTAGTAGTAGTAGTAGTAGTAGTAGACACTTGTAAAAGTAGTAGACACTTTAGTCAAAATAGGCCTAAGCAGTGATGAATTGGCGATGAATTACTGAAAGTAGCTGGATATATAAAGAAAACGTAATTCCTATTTAATCAATTATGCATATTCAATGTAATCCTTTCATTTTGATTTCAATACATCGAATTCAATAATGTTGATTGATATAACCTTTCTTTGATTCTGTGAATGACCTATCTTCAACGATTATGCATATTCAACCGAACCTTGTATGCACCCATTTTATAATTTTGCTGTTTCACGAGGCAAGTTCCTCAATAAATTACCAATTCGATTTGCCTTTCTCACTCTTTTCTTTTCCTTCCTCTCCTAAATGTACTTTGCATATTTACTTTGATATATTTTACGACACATCAAGTGTACATTTCCATAAAAACCAAGGCCTTGATGAATTTTAAGGGGTGAAAGATTAGTTTTATGCTTGTTTACTTTTGATTAAAAATTTCCATCATGTATGGCTCTTTTATTTGGAGGTCATGTTAATAGTATCTCTAGACTACATTAAAATAGTTTCAAGGCATTAGGTGTCTGCATTGCATTTTTAATAGTGCATTAATACTTCATTACACTTCGGGTTAAAATATCAAATGATTCCTTCATAGCTAGTTATTTATATTATTGTTTTCATCCAAATTTCATTGTCTGTGCATGATTCAACGGACAAACAGATATACACATTATGTTTTCCAAAATGATATGTGTAATGATATACAGTATATACCACAATCATGTACAATCCTACAATAGTTTTGTTGTGTGTAGGTTTGTCTGTTCTTACATCATAATGATTATATGAACTGAATTGGGCGACGAACTTGTTACACATTACAATTATCTATAAATGTTTGGGTAACCACTTCATTACATACGCATAAATACATAAATATTATTATCAACACAATATTTTGTTGGGTTGTACAGTACTTCGTTTTTTTTAAGGGGGGGGGGGGGTGGGTTGGTTTTTATATAAAACAACAAGGAAAAACGATTGGTCAACCGTAACAATCTATGTTGTGGAATTTACCGTTTGATATACATTTGCATTCACGAGTTTTTGATCGCGTTATCAATTAACCCTTTTAGTTTGTTTTCTTGATATGGTTTTTAAAGCGCCTGCTAAACGTCTCACAAGTCCAAAGATTATCCTTTTTATGACCTTTGACATGGCTTACAATGTCATGTCTTTAAAAAAAGTCATCAGTTGATTCAGCTGAGGACGCAGGTTCGAAACTGAGTCACGTCTTTCGGATGATGACGTTAAAAGTCGGTCCCCAAACGTAAATAATCATAGCTGATTAATACACGTCTGTAAAAAAAAAATCAATTACACACACACACACCCCCATAAACTGGTGAAAAAACGAGCCAGAAAGAGAGAAAGAGAGAGACATGCAGACAGACAGAGAAGTTGAAGGCACTGTTTAGAGTCGTGCTGCAATAAACTCGAAGTGTTTGATAGATTTGATTAGATAAAAATCATACTCGCACGCAAGTGTTAAGTCATGCTGGTGGAAAGAAACACGGAAAGATATACATTTTTCGTTTTAATACCATGTCGAATGTGTGCCAGATATCTCACATGATTATAATCTTGTTAAGTAGCATGAAAACAAATATTTGTGCAATGTTAACAATCAAAAGCCTGATATTGAAATAATGAGTAAGATAACGACATACATTTAACAACATAGGATAATGTTTTTAAAAGCAAATATGGGAATATAAAGTCAAGTTCGATCATCGGAAAAAACTGCGAACGTGAACGAATTTTTAGTAATTTGTTAGCGAAATTAAAACGATTTGAGTCTTTCGTTTTATTTTGTTTGTACGCGTTTCGTTTGATTTATTTGACTGATTTAAGAGACTTAAAAAAAGTAATGAATGAAACTGGAAATGTGTCGCCCTGGATGGATATCATCGCCTCAGAATGAAGCACTACCAACTTTTGGCAATACATTAAACTAAATGTGCCACACTTGACCCAGGTAAATGGGCACCTAGCATGAATTCCTGAATCTATTCTAGAGTCCAGAATGAGAGCTCTACAGCAACCCACTATTATCAGATTATGGGCCCTACCACAATGATTGTGTAAAGTTACTTGTCATGTCTGTTATGTAGGGTCCATGGTTAGTTATACCCGAGTTAAAGCTACTCCCATCCCCGTCCTCTCCTCTACCCAGTTATGATACTCGAGAGAAAGAACTAAGCTAAACAATTTCGTTTAAATCTATTTTTGTATAGCTTAGTTTAAAGTTTAGTTCAGTTCAGTTCAGTTTGTTAAAAACACCAGACATAGCAAAGATGACGAACAAACATGATCCAAATTGGGACCCCAAAAAGCTATGCTTTCGAGTGGGGCCCCTGAGAAGTTAAAATTGTTGGCGTTCTTTTTTCTTCTTCTTTTGATTGGAGATGAATGCACTTAGGTCTTTTTATGGCTTTATTTAGTTATGGGTCAGAACCATAAGTCAATAAAAAAGAAAAAGCTACATTGTAGTGAAACAAAAAGAAATACCCTGTAATCCACTTCCGGGCCTCATTCATTGTCGCCCTCTCTGTTCAGATTGGTCGCAGCCCAAGGTTGCCCCCATAAGGGAAAAACGCCATTTGGGATTTTTATGTGTTTATACATGGATGCAGAGGGGAGTGTTCGAATGACGCTGATGACTGAAGATGAATGAAGTAATTCCGATACACCTGGTCATAAAAACTATTGACCATTGTTCTTTGTGAAAGAAAACGTCATCTAAAACACCAGAAAAACAAATTTGATGCCACGTCCTTTTGAAATAAAATGACGAGGAAATAAAACTCGATGAAATGATTGAAGAGGTTTCGAAATTATGATCTGTAAAAATGACAGGTGAGGTGATAGCTAAAAGATACTGGTAAAAAAAAAGTGTAGTTCTGAAATTCGGTGATTGGTCTGTATTACAAATGGGAACATTGGAGAAAACTTACTTTTAAACAGAATCTGAGATGGATACAAGCAAGCAAAAAAATAATATGGTCACTCCTATATGGTACAGGGAGATCTATGACCGGGCACGTTGAGAAGATAGGCTTAATGTTTATATCTACTTGGGGACTAAAACGTGTTTATAATTGTCTGTGCATATTTGCATTATAACGATGACATATTAACCTACAACTGGCCAAAGAGTGGTATCAACAAGTGCGAAAAATGGAGCCGCGTGTGTTACTGGAGCAGGAAATCCACATGCGGATCAATCAATGTATTACAATAAATAAAGAACAGTAAAATGATTATATCAAAAACTGTGAAACTGTGAAATTTTACAAGAAAACTTTAGGAAGTACAAAATATCCTAATATAACAAAGTGGCAAAGGTCAGATCAAATCTCAAGAAGACTCGAGAAGATAATATGAAGTGATACATGTAGTTATACATATTTGAAAGAGAACACTTGACAATCGAATTAATGAAATATTCAGTTTTGTACTCACCTGTTTGTCACTGTTGGTCTCCATATGGTTCCTATATAACTTCCTAGTACATCTTAGAAGATATTTAATTCCCTTTTAGAATATATATCCTTTTTTTCTTTAGAAATCGATTTAATATTTTCCGCCTCCCATGCATACCCCTAAGTGGTATTTTGGTTTTGTTTATACTTACACTATCTTTGGCAAATGACAAATCTTTAGAAATTTGCAAACAGATACAACTGAATGGCATGAGTGTCTGAACAAGAACATCACAAGAGCATGGGTAGATATCCTCCATGTTTAACTGATTATCTGATCGTCCTGTATTAGCACTATTGAACAAAAAATAGTTTGAGTCTTCTGGATTCACTGCGCTAAGACAAACATCGTCTGAGAATACTGAACAATGCCTTGGGAACACGCCGAGACTTATACCCCACGATTACAAATGTTATTTCTGGATATTTGAGTTTTGTTATCGACTGTGTCCTCTATTGCCATGATTTTCATTTTCTCGAATCATGGACAGGGGTTTAAAGCGGAAAGAGAGAAAGCAACCGCTGATCATAAATGTTTTATAGCGTTTCGTAATTGCAACAATTAAATTTTCGCACATACAACTCTGAGAGACACTTGAAGTCGTTCTCCCATCCTGCTGCTATGGTTCACACTACTCATTTTGTTGCCATTTCCTCCTATCTTTCTAAAGCCGAAAGTGAAACAGTCATCATGATATAAGGCTTAATATATTATGAAAAAATTAAGAGAAGAAGAGGAAGTAAAATGCACGTATTCTTACAAACACTAAAGCAATAATTATTTCCTTTCATGTGAGGAAAGAATCATTCGAGAGCAAAGACCAATAGAAGAGAGAGGTAGAAAGGAAAAAAAGAGAGAAAAACACACGATACCAGAAAAAATACTTTCTCTACATGCTTATGGGGAATTTAAAATAATGACTTAAATTCCTGAATATTTTGAAGGAAATTATTTTTGTCAGACTGAAAAGCTGTGAAGATCAACCCACGCCCTTCTGCCAAATACAAACGACAGAACAAAAACGGGACCGAATACACAAAACTAGCAATCGCTGTTATAGATCCAGACTTTAGCTTTGTTCTGGGCCTCTGTATGCTAATTTCATGTATTCGGCATGCTCGGAGCAATGGCCCCGTCTTATAAAGAGTTGCGATTGACTTGAATCTATAACAAGTCTGCAGTCTCCTTTGTCTCATGTACATAGTTGTATTTAATATCAATCGAAACTGTTTATAAGACAGGGCTCTGGCCTCAGATTTTACATATAATAATGATGTATCATTATCGTCTTGATATCATTTTTGCTAACTGTATTTTCATAGATGCACTGAACACAGTTGAAGAGGAGACAAAAATGGTGCACAATAGAAAATCCTGAACTGGGAGTGGTGTAAACGCACTCGCTGGTTCTTCATGATTTTTAATTCCCGATTGTAATAGAGTTTCATAAAATATTGAAACGATGCTGTAACTTTTTTTAACGAGTTCCCTCATCAAACCATTTTTTTTATACGAAGCTCCCCCTCATTGCCACAAAGGGGTATTATTTATCGTAAAATATTTTTGACTGCATATAACTGTCCCCTCCGTGGTGCAATGGCTTTCCTTGATTTACGCTTTCAATAATCTCCTCAGCCGAGAGGTGTGCGTCTGTTTGCAGAGATATCAACCCGCTGTTGTAATTTTTGGACTAGGGCGGGGAGCACAAGACATTGTGAATATTGAACACTGAAATTATAAGAACAAGTGCCAACATCATAATCATAAATCCATCGTATGTAATTCCACGTCTATTGTTCGTGCGTCTGGTGTGAGTATCCCCCCCCCCCCCCTCCCCGTGGCCCTGCCCCAAATTTGTAATTAAAATATCAGGCGTTTGTGTAGGCCTTCCTTATTTATCTATTCATTATAAGGTTTTATATCTTTGATTGATATCCGACCTACAATAATTAGGCTTCAGTGGGAAACTAATTTACATGGTTCCTTCTTAGCTTACAACATGCTGGCTAATCTATTAAGTAACTAAAACAATTGTGATGTTATGGAACGATTAAACTGGCAACTTTGGACACGATGGGGAATTTCATCAAGGAATGATAATGATGATTGAGGTGATGGCGCTGGTGGTGATGGTGATGATGCTGCTGCTGATGATCATGGTTATGGTTATGATCATCATCATGGAAATGGTTTACAATGCTTATACTTTATTATAGATTATATTAACGCAAAAGAAAATATGCCTGCTTAATAGCGCTTTATTTAATACTTATAACACCTACGGCAGCCACCTTAACAATGAAAACTCATCGATCCACTTTATATTTATACAACACATTACAACAATTACGACACATATATATATATGTACATGTTTGTAAATGAAAACATCAATTTCCATCTACCAGAAGGTGAAAAGTTGTTCCAATTCTAAACGCGTAGATGTGTGTGCCTCCACTTTCTTGCAGTCTACCCACTTCTCATGAAAAAGATGCTTTAAGAATGTAATTCATTATTATATAATATGATAGCCTATGTATATTTAAAGCTATGTACCCGAATCAAATGCATAAATGAAAAAAACAATCTTTTCACATCAATCAAAAATCATCAAACACCAATCGCAAAGTTAGTTTGAAAATAGTCACGTATGTTATATGTATTAATCATGTTAACTGACCAATGAAAGAAATGATTTAGCACTGGTTTTCACACTAACCAGTTGTATCTCAGCCTATTGTAGGTTATCAGAGTCATTTTTAAACTCGATTGATGAAGATAATGTACACTCATTATCTTTCTAATATGAAAAAAGTGTGTTTAAAATTTATTAGATGACATGAAATTAAAATCATCAAATATTTCCTATGAATATTAATATTTGCCTTCTTGCAAGTGTTTGAAACATTATTTTTAAATTTCAGCAACGGTACGTGCATCAATTTGTGATGCAGTCACGTGACCCTGCTCATCCATACAGGTTTAAGACAAAAAAAAATTGAGCTGAAGATGACGCCAGAAGATGACGACAGCGGTACCTTGCTCTGATCTAATTCGTCAACTTTTGTCTCGATTTTAGTTGATGGTCATGATAGAGTCAAATTGGTTGTACGCTACAAGGTTGACAAACCAAAGTGATGAAATCTCTGACGTTACTGGTAATACTCATGAAAGATCTTTAAAGACCTAAAGATGCTGTGTAAAAATTAAAAGTCCCAAGTCGTAGTAAAAAATGTGTCCGACTAACATGACCAACTTTTGGCAAATCTATCCTCAACCGTTTGGTCATGTTTTGTCCTACAAAGATGAACTTTTACTACAAGTTGGGTAAAACATATCATCTTTAATAGCTGGCCATGTTAGTTTCCCTAAATTTGGTAGGACACACAATTATCCTGATTTGGGGTGATTTTGCAAAATTTTCTACTAGGTTTATAAAGTTGAGAGGATGTAATGGCGTCTTGTCACGATAGTACCATTAACGTGATTAAAGAACACAACATTTTCAACAATATACAAAGAGAGGATTAGCCGAGTTTGTGATTTGCAGAAGTTCTAGAGGTAATTTGCGATGGTCATGATGGTGAAAAACGGGTCTGGTTGTGATGGTGAAAGCGAGGATTCGTAGCGCACATGATACTGACTAAGATATCGTTGTTGACGACCACGAAGATGACGAGGGCAGAGGTTGAAAACGGGGTTGACGAAAGGCTGAAGATAGGGTGACGATGATGACGAAAATGGTTGTGACAGCAATGATCATCTCAAAATGAGGAGGATTGTGGGAACTCAGGATCAGCCAAATTGATGTTTTTGATATTCTGCTGATGAGAAGGAGGACGGCATTGATGAAGATAGTGACAATGAAAATGAAAACCAGCTAGAGTTGGTGAAACCATGTGAATCTTGAACATGAATCTCTTTGACGAAAGCAAGGGTGACGAGAATTTCGGCAACGGCTATGGCTGTGTAAAACTAGAAATGATTCTAAGAAACAACGATCAATAGCGATTCTTCTTTGATGATAATGTTGTTCCTCATTGTAATGATGATACCAACAATGATGCTATTAATGACCTGGTGATGTAAGTGGTGATGATGATGATGATGATGTTGTTGTTGTTGATGATGATTATGCTGATAATGATAATGATGGCATTGACAAATGTAGATGATGATCATAATGATGCAAAATATGATGAGGTGCACTGCTCATTCAACGGACAGTATCCAGTTATAATGTCAAAATTGCTGCATAAAAGTGCATGACCTTCGAAAAGAGATAACAATCTTATTATACGATTTAAAGGAAAATCTGATCCATGCAATTGCTTTCATCATACACAGCCAATAAAACATGCTGGCAAATGCCTGTCTTTACTTTATCGTTAATTCGGCATGGTTCGGCAAATTCCACTTGTTCGACTTCATTGTCCAACCATCGTCGCCTCATTTTGTACCAACACCCATCAAAATGTAGGATATTGTAAAGCTTGGGGTTCATAAAACTGGGTAAACAGCTGAGTGTCGGTGACTACGGGAAAACGTCGGGCTCGAAAGCATCTGCGTTTTCATGAATTTATAACAATCTCGTTGTCTCGGACTCGAAATGGAAGTGAACTTTGGTTGGGTACGCCAAATGTACCACATGATGCGGGAGGAAATGTTTGATGACGACTCGGGGCGGTAAAAGTATCAAAGCAATTGTACTCGGGGTTTTAAGTGTTATTGATATTAGTATTGTCGGAAGATGTCTAATTCATGGTGTTTTTGGATGCTGTTGAAGCCTGGTTTCCGCGGGGCACGATCTCTCCCGAATTCAAAGCCTCACCGATTGCCTGCGACTCAAATATTGATAGCAATTAATCGTATAAACGGGACTAAGACACATCGGTTATTATTGGCCGATGGAATCAAAAGAGGCTAGTATAAACTTTGTTAATAACTAGACAAAAAAGTGTTGAAATTATTGATATTCAGCTGGAAAGTTTGGATTGGGATGAAAATGAAGTGAGCCCCCCAAAGTCAAGGTCAAAGTTAATTCGATGGAAATGATGAATTGTTTTGAATGTTGTCAGCGAGTCCATCTCATGGCAGCAGGTTTTTGTCGGCTCGTCAAGAAACTTCCAGCCCGGCAGATTACCGGTGTGCTATCGCTGAAAAGTCGGTCGGCTTGGTCGGGGTTGTGCATGCTGTTTGACGCAGTGAACGGAGTCTTCAGCCTTCTATCAACTTCTTATCTTCTTATCATTTTGCTTTGATATTCCTTTTTTTCCCCTTTGTTCCACCTTCCCTTTGATTGATCACGATTTTATATTTTCCTCTTTTTATCTCATCACTTTCTCCCCTACCCCTCCCCCTCTTCGTTTTCCCCCATTTATTATTGATCTTGTCTTATACAACTGTAGTGCACTTTGCCAATGGCTGCAAAATGATATGTACACATAAAACAGAGGTGTAAGAAAAATGTATGATAATTAATATCCTGAATATAATTTCTTAAATATTCCATACACGTATACACACAATCTCTTTTAATTTTCCTTTCATTTGTCCTTACTTTGTGCTCTGTTCGAAACCAATCATCACCTATCTATATCTATAACATTAACCGAGCGGGCAGTCTCAACGTACTTTTTATTGATATGTCACGATTCATCAAAATATTTTGTTGTCAACACATTGCACACGCTCCTACTTAAAGGAAGATGTCCATTTAACATATCGTGTTCGGACACATACCACCGAACTACCACCCCGGACAAATGCCCCCGCACATTGATTGCATCACATTCGTCCTATGCACCATAAGTCATACAGTACATGCAGTAACGAATGCTACTGCTCATATTAAAAGTTTACTAACCCACGAAGCTGTCAAAATCGATCTTGTGGGCCCTAAAAATGTTTTTGATAGATGTACTTTCCAATGAATGCTTCGTATCACTTTAATTTCCTACACAAGGTTTAAGAATAAAATTGACCTACTCTTCATTTCATCGACTCCCTTACCAAAATAATCTATATGTTTATACGCCACATTTCCAATCTCGATTATTATCATGCAAAAACACAAACCACCCGGAGATAGGACAAGGATCAACTCTCGCATACCACGTATTTTTCTTATTTTTCCATATTTTTGTTGTTATAATTCCAGGCCAATAAAGATGTTTCCATTTTGGGCTCGCGTTTCAAACCCGCCACCGTGGGGTCAGAGTTCACCTCGTTTAGTCGTAATTCAACGCGTTTTTATTTCCCGGAGTTTTGTTATTTCTGTTTCGACATCTAACGAGGTGCTATGTCTTGGTTTCGCCGACATCGAGAGTTAAACACCCGGCCTTGACATTGAGAAAATTTACGATCAGAGCAGAAGGTACAATCGTTCGATTTTAGAAAAGAAGAAAGAAAAAAAAAAGAGAGGGAAAAAACGGGGCTTCAAGAAATACTTTCCAAAGTTCTGGAAAAACTGTTAAAGCTACGTGTGCTACTGCCATGACTACATAGGCCTATTCTTATTTTTTATTGTTGTGAAAGGTAAATTTACGATCTGAGCAGATGGTACCATGGTTACAAACAAAAGGAAAAGGAAAAAGAAGAAAAAGAAGAAGAAGAAGAAGAAGAAGAAGAAGAAGAAGAAGAAGAAGAAGAAGAAGAAGAAGAAGAAGAAGAAGAAGAGGAAGAAGAAGAAGAAAAAGAAGAAAAAGAAGAAGAAGAAAAAGGAACAACAAAATCGGTGCTGAAGAAATAAAGATAGAAAGTACTTTTCGAAGCTCTCTATAAACAATAATTGTCAAAGCTACGTGTACTGCTATTATGGCTACCTTTAGGTTACCTATATTCTTATTTTACTATTGATATATAAATCAGACCATTTGTTTGTTTTTCTCAGAGCTAATTTCACTTTTAATGGAATTTCATCTCGAGGAAAACTGACATGAAATTATTTTGAAATGTTTATCATACATATTATATTGTAGGTTGGACGTTAAGACCAGCATAGGTATATGCGAGCCAATTACAAAGACGAAAACTTGCTGAAAAGCACATTTACTGAATAAGCTGCAAAAACAAAATATATGTATAAAATTCGCACCTATGAAAATTGAAACAAAGTTCCATCTCGTCGTTTGTTACTCACTCTTCAGACATTTTTAACCAAAAAATATTTTGTTGATGTATGTCTATTTCTTTACAACCGTCATCACTTCCGATTGATTCAATTAAAACAAATTGTTCGGCCCTGTATTAACAAAAACAAAAAACTGTGTGACGTAATTGCTTGGATTTTTGAAGAAGAGTCATTGCACATTGAGATCCACATCTTAGCACATAACTTTCTCTGAAGGCAGATTTAGGTACTCAAACCGCCCCTCCTGCCGTTCTATTATTCTTTGAATGCGTATGTAGTTCGTGAATTAGTGGTTGGATTAGTTGTTGTTTAATCGTATCAAACAAGCGGTAGAACCACAATAGTTTGAATTACAGTATAGGTCTCTAACCATAGCATACAGAAACCCTTCAAGTTGTGGTTATGTAACGTCATTGTTGTAACAAACCAAAAAATGCTTTGAAGTCATTCTGAGTGGTTGATTTGGTTGTCAGTATAAGAACAGTTGTGTATTATGAGCTATTGGAATCATCATAATGACAACAAACTGAATACATCTTCCTGAAAAAAACATGCACAACAAAAACGGCGCTTGTCATATATACGGTACGATAGTCTATTGTAATTTGTCTATTAGTTTTGTTTGACTTAATATAGTAAAATTTAGAGAGTAAAACAAGCATAGACTAGCTGTTATTATCAAACCGATGATGTCATGGTGACGCAATAATGGATTCAATAAACAAATTAGACGTCCCGATGCAAGGAATTCGCAATAATGAGGTATTAGTTTCAAAATGTACAAACTACTTCTGGAGCTCACGAAAGAAAAGTACATTACATAAGAACCCAATTTTCTCCATAGACCCGATGCTCTACACAGACTTGCCAATTACACGTACACTGATTTGTTGCACAGGGGTGTGAATTGGTTTTACATTGTGAAGAACGAGGAAATTTGTAGATTAGTTCATCATTAAAACCATCCAACCTTTGAAGACGCATGCAATTCCTTGGTGTGTGGCAATGTGGTTCTTTAAGGTGACGAAATGAGAGGGAATAAAGTGCATTTGGTTGATATAAGATCGCGGGTCCTTTGATCTAGGAGGAAAAAATCATAGACGGAAGAAAAGGTTTTGGTGAGGATTCGTCATGGACACTTTGATATTACAGGCGAATCTTAGTCATACGTTTGAGAATAATAACGCAATACGTGACTGTACAAGACACGTGGGGACCACTAACCCCTCGGACTACCGCCGGAATGCCACTGCCACGTAGATAGTCACTAGGACCACTACCCCGGACAAGCAATACACGGGACAATTGCCATCCGGACAAATACCCCCAAAGTAACACAAAAACAAGTTAAGTTAGTGGCTGTTGTTTAGTAAACAACATACAGGCCAACTGTCTCATCTGTATAATCATATCTACAACTATTTTGGGTTCGATCCCGAGTAAAATAAAGCCTTCAGGAGCAGCTTATGTTAAATAAAGGTCGGTCTTCAGCTTTATTGAAAAAAATATGATGTCCTAACGCAACCTCTTCTATGCATCCATTATTTTATTATTCAACAGTTTTCGTAAATGAACTTTTGAGAGTAAGTTTTGACTGACAGTGCTACATTGTATTGATAAATTGGACATGAAATAATTGTATTCCATGGGAATTCGCTTCTCAACAAAAATGCACCCATTCTTAGTCAATTTAGTCCCAAGAAATGTGTGGTCCAGTGCACGGAATCAGGAGGGGGAAGGAGAGGGGTGGGGGGGGGGGGGGATTGGTAAACGAAAGTGATTACAAGATAATGAATATCGATACAGTCTGCTACATTAAAATCAGACTACACTTAGAGGTCTTTATAAGGATGCCGCGGTTTGAGATTAAGGTTAAAATGTTGTAACCACTATCAATTTTTGTTGCATTGCAATCAACGCTGTACATAATTTGTTTTCATTTAGACTCATGGTCATGTGTTACGTTTGTACCCTTAATCCCGGTCAGGTCAGTGCTACACGCTTGACGCATTTTTTCTTCTTCAATCCTATCAAAAAGACGCTAAAAACACACTTCTTTGTTACAAACAAACAAACAAGATCTAATTTTGTTTCGAAGGGCACATCAAATCCACAAGTCCGTGGTATTCATAATGTCGAGGATTAGTTTTATGGCTTCAGACAAGCGGGATCTTGAACAAGACAAAGTCTGAATCATCATCACTGATGACTTTGCAGACGAACTGCGAGGAAACAAGCGATATTCTACCTTGACCAGTTTAGGCGGGAAACTTTGACGTTCATGGTTGACAATTCTTTGTCAGCGGAATTGCTTTTCCTTCATTTCTATGTTTTCTCGTCTTTTGGAATATAAATTTCCAAAGCCGAGTTGTACACAAAGAGGTTTGTACAGATGTGTATCTCTGTAAATCGTTGATCAATAGAAATGAATAATGCTAACAATGATAACAAGAAACGAGAAAATGAATATACGGTAGAACGATAACATGCATGCAAAGTGATGTAGGCTTGTCTTTTGATAATTTGAATAATGTGATAAAATTGAACATGTTGAAGAATGGCCTTAAGAGATATATTGTAAACAAATGCAAAAATTATAATATAACAATTAATTCATTATAAGACCGCGTTTTAAATTAACCACAGGCCACTCTTGCGCACCTCCCTCCATAAACGTACACCCCCCCCCTCCTGCGCCCCTCTCGCATACCCCCCTCATTCCCCCCCCCTCTCTCTCTCTCTCTCTCTCTCTCTCTCTCTCTATCTATATATCTATGTATCTCCCTCTACCCATCTCTCTCCCTCTCTCTCTTTATGTATCTATCTATCTCTCTCCCTCTCTTCTCTCTCTTCTCTTTCTCTCTCTCTCTTTATCTATCTATCTATTTATCTCCCTCTACCCCTCTCTCTCCCCCTCTCTCTCTTTATGTATCTCTCTATCTATCTATCTATCTATCTCTCTCTCTCTCTCTTCTCTTTTTCTTTTCTTTTCTTTCTCTCCCTCTCTCGCTCTCTCTCTCCCTGGCTCTCTGGCCCTCTTCCGTCTCCGTCCCTTTCCATATTTCCTCTAGTTACCTTGGACATTTTCCTTTCACTCATAATAAACGGACCATGTTACACATGTATATGCCCACTCATCGAGCTACGAAAGATCAGCGAAAGCACGTCCCGAAATAACCCATTTTAGTTCTTCCTCTAAAGAGGGCGCTATAGCTATTTGTGGCCTGCCCTATCTTGAGTAGATCCTGACTGACTGTGGATAGCATCCACTTTAAGCACACGCATTTTTATTCAATAACTTCGATATTCGTTCTTGAAATAATGCCTTGCGTTTCTTCCGATATGAACGTTCCCGATGTTCGCCGTTCCCTCTACCAGTGTTTATTAACGATTGACACAAATGTGTCTGTTGGTTGG
Organism: Strongylocentrotus droebachiensis; assembly: GCA_035222895.1. NCBI lineage: Eukaryota > Metazoa > Echinodermata > Echinoidea > Camarodonta > Strongylocentrotidae > Strongylocentrotus > Strongylocentrotus droebachiensis. The sequence goes on from JAVYIG010007080.1 coordinate 78,859, forward strand.
TTGGTTTGTTTGTTTTCTACACGGTTAGTATTTCATTTTTTAATCGTTAATCTAATCATCATCATAATCCAAAACATGAAGAAATAAAATAACAAAGGAGCGTAAACAAAATTCAAAGTGTTGTGAGTCCTTGAATGGTTTGCATATTGTGGTCCATGTTGCTAAAGTTAAAACAAAATATTTTATTTGCTATTTTATCTAAGGTAGGCCTATGCTTAATTTAAAAGTGGCAAAGTTAACGTTTTATATTATTTCTCATGTAAACAATACAAATATTGTAGGCTCCATAAAAAAAGAAAGAGAGAGAGCGAGAGAGAGAGAGAGAGAGAGAGAGAAAGAGAGAGAAAACACTAGAAAGAGAGAGATAGCAACAGTCAGACAGACAGAGAGACAGAGAAACAGACAGAGAGACAAAGACAGGCAGACATACAGAGGGAGAGAGAAATAAAGAAATAGAGTAAAATAATTCAACCTAATACCCTTTTCTAACTGCACTCTATCGGAGTCACACCGATGAAAATACCGATTGAATTTTCCTTATGTAAACAAAGGTGAAACCGCAGTTTTCCCCCTGTTGCTTTCTAACTGCCGGTAAAATTCTCTCGCTGTGGCGAGCCCATGCCGGAAGTGAAGAATTATTGCGTAATTATTAAGCCCGCGCTCCATCTAGCTAGCATGCAGCATGTTCAACCATAAGTCAACAAACACAGCTAGTTACGATAAAGCGCGCGTATACTGCGACCTTTGACCATTTTAATCGCTGTTTTAATCGCCTTTTTCTCCCGAACGTTTTCTAACTGCACGTTTCATCGGTGTCACACCGATAGAATGAGAATTTCTCCTGCTCTTGAGCAGGAGAATTTAATCGCCTATTTCTCTTCTTTTCATCGGCTATTTAATCGCCTTTTTCTCCTCTGTTGCTTTCTAACTGCCACTTTCATCGGATGCGTCCGGATGCATCCGATGAAAATCGGTGCAGTAAGAAAAGCATAATAAGCATAATAACAAGCATAATAATAATACATGTACCTTTTATATCATGCCCGCCTTTTCTCTTCAAACCAACCATTCATCTCAACGGCAAAGACTGATCAACATGACCTTTGACCCAACATACGTCACTAAATTTTCCCATCATGCTCGATTTAAGTACAGGTAATTTCGCTGTTTTCATGGCCTCTCTCGGTCCTTTTGATGTGCCCGTGTTCGACCACACTCACGAGACAATATATTTGAGAGAGAAATTGTGCTCCGACACATAAAATTCGAGTAAAAGTAGCGCTTTCGAATATATTGTGTTTTTTATGATAGCAATACAATAAATCAAACCGAGCTTCCAGGCGAAAGCCGCATGTTGTACGGTACCCCCTCCCCCCCCCCCTTCCCCCACCCTCAACCCTCATTCGCTGTCACGGCTGTGCCAGCAGGACTTCTATGTTTAAGGGGATGAATAACAATCAGTAATGCATCGCCAGAGATAGGTATGTCTTGTTCTGAGCGTGGCATAAGTTTTTTTAAATTCATTTCATGACCCGCTTTGCAGATAAAGATGCTTTGATGATATCAGGGGGCAACGTTTAAAAATATTCAGTGAGAAAATCGGTAGGAAAAGAGAGATCTAAAAACGAATTAAACGGAAATAAAGGGTCTTATTTTCACACGGATTGCCCTTTGCATTCTTTCTCGCGTGATAAATCTAATTGTTTCGAGCGCCAAAATTATTTCCCGGTACAGAAAGTGGGTCCGAGGGCCAGTTATGCTGTTATTTCCGAATCACACACACACATACACACAAAAAAACATTCCTAGTTTCAAGACAAAGAGAGGTTGGGAGTTTGCCAAGAGGATAGCCCTGGCAAAATTAATTTATGCATCCTTGTTGGAACTTGTAAATTCCTTCATAAATTCAAGAAATTTGACAGGGGATATCCGCGTGACAAGATGACATCTGAATAAAAATGAGAAAATGGAAAGAGAGAAAGAAGGGAAGATGAGAGGGTAAAGGGGATAGGGAAATAAAGCGTATAAAGGCAGTGCACTCCACAGACCCCCCCCCCCCCTCCCACACACACACACACACACACACATACACAAACACACACCCACACACACACACACACACACGCACACACACACACGCACATCACACACACAAACTAGTTTTCACTTTTATAACGCCTTATACAAAATGTATCGTAATATTAAAAACTTACTTTTAATCAGATTAATTTTCTGGTGCTAACAAATTTCAATCCAATTTTTGTTTGTTTCGGTGATACCTTTTTTCTTTCTCGAAAGTCTTTTTTTTTCTTCATTCGAGCTTCACGATATTCAATCTTGAAAGTGTATAAAGTGAAACAAATTATATGGGACTAGGCAATCAAATATGGATGTTTTCATATTGAGCAAAGCGTTTTTTGATCAGAAATCTTACTTGCAAAATTCACTTTAAAATGATTTATAAGAAGGTAAAGATAAGACATATCTGGTTGGCATAAAGAAATACATTTTATTGTGTACTATTCGGAATACTTTTCTGATAAAAAAACACAAAATGTTTGTCTTTATAATAATTTCGATTGTTATTATCATCACCGCGTACCATTTGAATTTACCACCTTTCACGTTCTTCCCAATATAGGCTTAGTTTTTTTTTTCATTACTGAAAGTGATAATGAACTCATCCAATCTAATTGGGTGGGCGATTTTTTTTTAATTTTATTTGGGATGGGGATACAAAAGAAAGTTTTCCCATCCGGTAATAAAACTTTCTAGTTCCCCAGTTCTCTTCTTTGTTGCGAAAATAATCTTGATTTCATATTGTAAATCCTACACATAAAAATTCATAATGAACGTATTGAATTCGCAGCTGTATTCCTTTTAAAGATTATATTCCCCTCTTTTTATGACAGTTTCATGAAGGAGCAAACTTATGAGGTGGAAAAAAAAACCGTGGGATGTGGATAAGTTCTTGAAAACAGAGAATGAGTTCACTGATATTCAGACAAAGACTGGAAAAAAATAATGAATTATTCTGATGCCATGACAAATGAAGGATTTTCCAAGCTAATCACAAGACTTATGTCCCTTTTCAATTACAAGTTACAATCATAAACACTGTGCCATAAAGATATGATAAAGGAGTACAATAACCCCCAAAACGGGTGTATTGGAGAAGGAAAAAAAAATTATTAGTACGGGGTTGGTTCTTACACAATTAAAATGCCATACAGTCGCTTTAGAGAAATAACACAACTAGACTGTTAAAAAACAACACTATCCTAAAAATGTGAAGCATGCTTTCATAATTTGGAAGTTCATCTAATCGGTAAAGTTTGTGAGAAAAAACACATCTGATATGGTCAAATGCATTTGCCAATATGAGACTTTTCTCGCAAAACGACGGCCGCCTTTTATACAGACGACTGGTGGTGTAGCCTACAGTATTTCAGTAGGACAGTGGCAATCCGACTTCGTTGTGTAATGTACCCTTCTCTATGGTTGCAATAAGAACAGAAAAGAAGACAAAACACTGACAAGCACAATAACAACAACAACAAAGTAATCATTAATCACGCATTGAGTTGCTTTTTTACTTGTTTTGGTTGGTCATTTTAAAAGATGGGGGAATTCCAAGGGAAACCATATTTTGTCAAACAGGGAGGGGGGATAACGCAGCGCCACAGGAAATGAGGGTGGGGTGGGGGGAAATCGTTTCGCTTGTTGAATCATTATTTTTGCATTTGAAACCTGCAGTGTTCAGTTAAAACTTATTATTTCTAAACTATGAACGCATTTTCCTTGTGTGATATTTTGGATGACCCTTGTTCTACGTGGATAATTCATGTTGAATGATTTGCATTTGTAAGATGACCAAAGGGACAGATAAAAATTAAACGAAAAAAACAAGAAAAGCTTGAAAAAGGAGCTTTCTAGAAAAGGAGGAATTTGGAAAACTTGAAATGATTGATATCGAAAGTTAGTGCAATATCAATTGTGGTATTAATTTGTCGGCGTGAACTGTGAAAATGTCACAATAGTTATGTATTTGAATGTATTTTATTCGCTCATTATATATGTAACTGATCTCTTTCGTCATGTAAAAAAGGACCATTTGGCATAATACATGATGATGGTGGTAACATCACTAATATATTTTAGATAAACTCAAACCATGATGGGAAAGTTGATTGTCAATTCACCGTGGCGAGTACTGAAGAGAATGCGATTTTTTTTCCATCTGCGATTGGATTATTCATAGTTTGAGCATCCCACGATATGTACAAACGTGTCTTCCATTATGCGGTTTTTGCATCCTAAAACCTACTCCCATTGTATACCAAACCAGAAAAATTACCAGTTAACAAAATTCATTGTCCCGACCGTCTCTTGAGAGCTCATTTTCTCCCTTTTAGAAAGAAAAGAAGACACACACAAATAGAAAGCAAAGAAAAGGGAGAAACAAATCTGTCTACATCTGCCGCCCCCATTACCCTGTTTATGGAGCCATAAGTCCCTCATTTAACGAGCAGCCTTGGCAATGGGGAACCTTTGTCGGCACACCAAGAGGTCATGGTTGCATTGGTCTCCCAAGGTCAACTTGGGTTGGCAAACAGTTGCGATTATTCACCATTAGAATCGAATATATGAATATTGAAGGATTATTGGGTATTATGAGTAGAGCAGAGACTTTCTTACATCGGTTCGAACAGGTTAGTCTTTTATGACTGGGTGACTGAGCCGCTTTTTACATGATATTGTTGAAACATAGTTTTGTTGATTCGAAGGTCGAAGGTGTTCATGTAGAAGGGAATCCTTCAGTGAGATCCAGTCCTTGAAGAAGAACAAGAAGAAGAAGAAGAAGAACAAGAAGAACAAGAACAAGAACAAGAACAAGAACAAGAACAAGAACAAGAACAAGAACAAGAACAAGAACAACAAGAACAAGAAGAAGAAGAACAAGAAGAACAAGAACAAGAACAAGAAGAAGAACAACAAGAACAACAAGAACAAGAAGAAGAACAAGAAGAAGAAGGAGAATAGTGATCATGACAATATTAATAGTAATAATAATAATAACAACATTAAAAATGATGATAATAACAATAAGAAGAAGAAGAAGAAGAAGGAAGAGGAGGAGGAGGAGGAAGAACAACAGAAAAGTGTTGAACCGGACAAAAACCATAAGACGATATTGATGGAGCAAATAGGAGCTGCTTTTTTTACAGAAGGTAAAAATATATGCAAGCAGAGTTATAAGTACATACATGTTTTGTTTTGGTCTATCTTAAACGGTATGACGTTAAATATTATCTGATTGGAGTAGATTTATAGCTTTTATTGTTCCTGAACTTTGACGATTAGCACGATCTTAAATGTACAGAGAAAGGTCAACAAGATAAAGGACATAGATTGTCTAAAAGATTGCTTGAGATAAGTAAGTATATTCTGCCGATTATGTTACATGTAACTGCCGGATATTTTCTCCCTCCCCTTCCCCTACCCCCTCCTTCCCCTCTCCCTCCCTCCCTCCGTCTCTCGCTCTCTCTCTCTCCATCTCTCTCTCTCTATGTCCCTCCCTCTCTCCATATCCCTCTTCTATTTATATTTACTCTTGTTCTATCCTCTCTCTTTCCCTCTCACTCTTTCTCTCTCTTTCTCTTTCTATATTTACCCCCCCCCCCTCTCTCTCTCTCTCTCTCTCTCTCTCTCTCTCTTTCTTTCTCTCTCGCTCTTTCTATATTCCATTCCTTTTTCTTCCTATTCTTCTTCTTAATCATCTCGTTATTTCTTTTGTCCCTTTCCCATCCTATTCTTAATCTTCTTTCCGAGAAATATGTTTGAAAAAAAGATCCGTGGATTCTTCTTCCTCGTCACTTTCACTTTTTTATCCTGTTATTCTCCTTAATATGTGCGTGTTGTCTAATAGTTTATCACATTCATAAAACAACATTACATGACATTATTTACAATTCTTGTTTTTTCTTCATATCTCTTTTAATTGTCAATAAAACGAGCATATAACAATTGTGCTGAAACTCTTTCCATGTATAATTATGTGCATGCGTTTATTGAGCTAATTAGCAATTGATATGTTGGTTGTCCATGCCATTTAAAGTCAGCTCATGATAAAAACTCTGTGACAATTTGATGTGTAGGCCAATCACAAGAAAAATATCGACATTTATGGTGGTGATAGTGATGATAATCATAAACAATAAACGATCGTGATCATCATGATAATCGTAATAACAATCAATAATGGTAACGCTTATAACATCTGCACATTTACTATTATACTCAAAACATGCTAAAAAGAATGGGGGCAACGTGACAACCCCCCCCCCCAACCCCACGATTAATACAATGCATGAAAAGTAACGCGCTGTCAATGGACTGTTGTATTTCAAGTCTGGGGCATCTAATGAAGTTAAGATTTAGTAACCTATCGTTATTAAATCATTACAAATAATTTGTTTGTATAGTTTGCATTAGTTGTAACGAATTATAACAATAGACAATTTTAACAGAAAAAGAAGTTGCGGCTCTTTTCACCACAAAATCTGGAGGTTGACAAACTCTCGAGATCTTGCAAGAGGGTGGGGGTGGAGGCGTCGTTCTCCGAATCGGAAATATACTAATTATTAATATAGGGATAACAAAAAATTGAATTATCTTTCTTTTTTCAGTGAGACAAGCACGATATTTTTTTCTTTCTTTTATTAGTTTTTTTTATTTTCGAGATTATTAGTCCGGTCAGACAATAAAGATTTCTTTTCCATCACGTTTTCTCTCCTAAGGTGATTTTCTTTCCCTTTTGAGAATTGTGTTTGAAGTCAATCTCTCATACTGGCCTAGGAGCACTATTCAAATTGCAACGACAGAGGGATATAACATTTTATTAGCACTCTATTTTTGTACAAGTCTCATAATTTATACATGAAGTTTACCAGTGCATATTGTTTCCATGAAAAATGGCATAATGAAATCCATGAATGATTCAACATCTTCGAAAGAATACATTTATTGTAGAAAAGCAGTATACTTTTATATAAGCGATATTGGGACGTTACCATTAGGCAGTGCATCGAACTCACGTAATTTTTTTTAACTTTCTAACTTCTAAGTTATAACTTTTGTATAATTATATGTTTTCTCGTTTCCTGATTTTTTTTCCCTGATTTTCTATTCTCGCATAACAGAAGCTATTCGACATGATAACATTTTCCTAATGAAAAAAAAAAAATCATAATAAAATCTAGAGTAAAGTACAATTGCAATACTGTCATATTTTGAAATGTCTTTTTAGGGGACGTGTTAGGTTGAACGGTTCCTTTTAAACTCAAGAGCAGCTGGGATAAAACTGTGAAGTAAAAGAAAATGGAAATCAAGTTTGATAACTATGTTCTATTCTATCAAGTGAAAACCTCTGCGGTGATAGGTTCTGAAATGATTTTTGTCTATATATAGTTAAAGGAAAATCCAACTTTAAGAGACCAGTATACTAATAGAAAAGAAAAATATCAAAGAAGCAGACTGGTGGAAATTTAATCAAAATGGGAAGAAAAAAGTTATGAATATTTGATAGTTGTAATCAATAAGAATATGGACACTTAAATTGGCTGAATCGGTAATGTGATGTAGTGCTAGGCAACTTTCCCTTTTGTTACAATATACAAAATGACTAAAAACTTTTTTTTTTGCTTCTTCAAAATGTATGACTCGGACGGTTCTTTTCTTTTCAGAGGACCTATAGTAACATACTATCCATAATATAAGGGAGAAGGCCCTTTGGAGAAAACCAGAATATACTGTTGTTGTTTTTACACGACAAACGAGAGAATCCACTGACAAAATTGCCAATTTAAGATCTGCATAACCATTGTGATCTCATATTTCAAACATTCATAACTCTCCTATTATCGGTCCGATTTATTTCGAACTTCCGCCATTCATTTTTTCTCATTTTTCCGCTTTCATACAAATGAACCTATTGAAAGGGTTAAATTGCCCTTTTACAATTTTCATCGAACTCTGAAACTATCCAACATGAACAAATACATGTATCTATCATTTAAAAATTTACGAATACAAGATAAGAAATCATTTATGTATATGTCTGTTAATGGAAGTAAAATAGGAATTAATTGATTTATATAAAACGCAGTTATTGGCCACCATTCAACTTGGATCTGCATTTACTTTAAATTAACATATTACAAGAAACATTTTTACAACAGCATGTAAATTCAATAATAGTAGAAATTAGATTTTACACTGATAAAATGCCAAGGCAGATTGATTTGCTAAATGGGAGAGAAGCAGAACCTCAATGGTTTTCATTTTAGAAATGTGACAACTTATATTTCTCCAGATATGGACATAAAAGATGGTCACAAATGTACTTCACAAACTTGAATTTGGCTGATATTGTGGTACAAGATTAATTAAAATAAAATAATATTTCACACAACATTCTATAGGTGCAATCAAAATAACATTCCTTTTTTGTTTGTAATTTAAAATAAATGAATTTTAGTAATATTTCGAATCCTCTTAATTCATAAGCATCGTTTTCTTTCTTTGTTTGACTTGTTTTAGTATTCTTCTAGGGAGATAAGGCCCGAATAATTGCCAACTGGAATTTCAGTTTATACGAATATTCGTTAAAAAAAGATAGAAACAGTTTTTGAAACATTATTTTCCTGCCATTCGCCCTCTATTCAGGCTTACTGAATTGTATGTATGTCATTTTAATTTACCAACAATGTGTTGCCTTTTGTATTACCACGCCCATACTTATTGCAACAAATAACCATGTGATGCACAGTAAGAATTTAGCACACAATCTATAGCTGATGACAAAATTAGTAGCAACATTCATTTGTGCACGTCTCAGATTGCCTGCTTTACGGACATGGCAACAAGTTTCAAAGACATTACAAATATAAAATGATGCTTGCAATACAACTGACAATGATTGTATTCGATAGAGCTATATGCAGCATATGACCACAAAAGTATACCAATTATGATTAAGGCAGTAATCATCACTAAATCTTGACATGAAATATCAAATTGATTAACCGGTTACTACGGAACATTATATCTGCTTTCTTAGACATTGTTTCTCAGTTCAATTTGCTCTTAGATCCAGATATGCTTGAAAACATCTCAGTTACATGCATCTCCTGTACAGACACTTACATTTGAAAATGAATGAATGAATGAATAAGGGAAATAAACCCTCGGTTTATCAAAATGACGCATAGAAGTGTTAATTTGATTTCCAAAACGATCCCATAGACTTTCGAAAAATCAACCGAAGGCAACCTCAAGCCTCTTTTAACACCTATGGAAATGTGCGACCATCGCCATGATGTATTATGTAATCCGAAACTTATTTCTATGGGATAGAGTATCGAATGTACCTAGATTTAATTTCTCGAAAGTCAACACGATTGTGTTTTCCCCTATAGTATCTCAGCATATATACTTCCCGTAATTCCATACGATGTACACCGAAGGCAGCCTCGTATAGCATGAAACATATCAATGAATATATACAGAACATAATATTATCAGTATATATACGTTTTGGCAAGAAACTCTGAAAATGTATTTACAATTTGTGCATTTTTTCTACAACAATAATACAACATTCAAATAGGTTTCACCATAACAGTTATGTAATACATCTAATTGGAAACGAAAGTAGAAAAGGATCGGAAATTTTTGTCTGATATGTTAAACTGTACATGCTATAAAATTTCATGAAACATTACGAAATTGCGTGGTAAACTAAAAATCATTACATCAAATATACTGTCCTTATTCTTGGGGAACGGAGGGGGCGATTCATATATGAAAATGCCTTGGTCAAATTTGTTTTAATATTATGAAAATCTGCCCACCGAGTATAATTCGGAATTCCATCCTGATATTGTGATAACTTCAATAAAAGTAAGAAAATAGGGGGGAAACATATGACTGGTTGAGAAAAGTTTACTGCAGTTCACCCTACATTTTCTGTCCTACTTTTGACAAATGTGTATTATTGGCTACATGTTATTGAGTATTGATACTGTACATGTATATGTTTGTAACTCCTTCGGAAATCAACACATTTACAGTAGACAAATATGAGAAAATATTGAAGCTCAATATCATAAGAACATGGCAGATTTTGTATGAAAAAATAACGTATTCTTGTCCTACTATTCAACAGATCTTTCAAAAATCGAAAGATCTAGCTGCAGTATTTTCTGCTAATATTTCAAAGCAACGTAATACCCGTGCCCCGTATTATAAAGAGTTACGATTGATCCAAATCAATCGTAAGTCTTCAAATCAATTGCAAGTTTGCAGTCTCCTATTTCTTATGTACATAGTTGCGATTGATATTAATCGCAAATAAGTTACGATCGATATCGACTCTTTGTAAGACGGGGCCCAGGTCGGATCCTCTCTGTAAACCAGAATTAAGAATACACTTCTTCGTGCGAGGTTTTACCACATATAGAAATGAAATATAAATGTTGAACAACGTGTCTGCTTGCGCAAAAGTGGCACATTAGTTTGATCACTTTATTTTCAAGATTGAAAGAACAAGCACCAAACTAGCAGACCAAATGCAACACGACTTCATTTTCCCGTGCAAGATAGAGAAGGCAAGCATCCCCATCGTGAGTTGTTTTTTCTTCTTCGACAAATTGATTTGGAGGAGGGGGGTCAGTTGGATCCTGAAGATTTGTCAGAGGATTTGGGTCCAGTGCTCGAGCCCGTTCTCTTCTCCCGTTCGTTCATCTTCTTCTGCTTCATCCGTCGATTCTGGAACCAGATTTTGACCTGAAAACATGCATCACGGTAGAGCAAATTGATTATCAAATATTATTATCAATTTGATAAATGCGGTAAATGTGTCGTAGATCAGTGGTTTAAAAACTTGGGATGTGAAGTTCAAAGGTACCAGACATAACATAAAGAACATAACCGCCAATGAAATAAAATGAACAAAACTCTAAGGGTTTTGGCAATATATGAAGCTTTGTATAGGTCTTTTAACAAAAATAACACCATGAGACGTTAAGAAGAGGTGGTACATTAACAAGTTTTTTTTTGCGATTTTCGCGTGTTTATCCAAGTTCAGAACATGATTCAGTTTTTTTCCCAGTGTTACAAAATGTACGGGTTTAATGAACAACGATATCACCAATACACCAACTATTACTAGACCAAAATATCCATTTCAACATACTCAAATTGTATGAGCATGTAAAACCATCACATGTTTACTATGAGAAAAGAAGAGAAGCATTTAAAAAAAAAAAATCCTCTCCAAAACAACGCAGGTCTGTGTCCATTTGAATGTTATAGAATGAAACGTAATCACATCCCATTCATGTTGTGTATATTCTGCACTTTTAATTATTCTAGGTGAGAAACATCCGCATGTTGTTTTTCAGCGGTTTGCTTTAATTGTGACTAGAATGTCGTCTAATTCTTTTTCATGTGTTTTTGAAACCGTTCTTTCAGTTACTTCTGTTGTTTGCTGAATACTTTTGTCATTGAAATCTCAATCATCTGGGAATCCCACTAATTAATACGGGGATTTTGTCAAACATACTTTTCATTTCTGGGAGTATACATGTATCTATAATATTTGAATGAATTCAAATCACATTTTATGGTTAAAATTGTTTCATGTAAAAGCATATTATGTTTAAAATGGAGATACAAATACCGAATAAATCCAGTGACTTAACAGCAAGACCAGGACACCTCAAAATATTGTTACGTTTTCTCTCTCTCTTTTAAAAAAACATTCTATACTTCTCTCTCTCATGTCAAAATTTTGAGATAAAACTGAAAGAGATGCCTTAATATATTTATCCTTCTTGCATCTTGTTCCTTTTTCTTTTGTCATCTTCTTGTAAAAATATAAATAATGATTAGGCCTATGACATAATCATTTTCTGTACCACTACACTAAAAACATTTTGCTTGTCTGGTTGGTTGGTTAGTTGGTTACGTTTTGTTTTCGTTATGCCGCACAACTCCTATTCCCAATTCATAATGGATAGTGCGTATTTTAATCAAAGAAATATGACAGAAGGATAGGAGGTGGATTGCCATGAAGTTTCAACGAATAATCCAAGTACAAACATTTTCTATTGATACTACATAAACAATTACATTTATCATTCAACACCTACAGACATTATAGATAAACAAATATTCATTTTCATTATTACAATGAAAACACATTTTAATATAATTTTTATCAGACCATTATCTTTATAATATTTATTTTTTCCTCATATTGACATTTGAATACACAACAAATGCCAGAATGCAAAAGCCGTAGCGCCCAGAACAAAAAGACTGTTTATTCATATCATCACAAAAACAAATGTGCTCCAATATGAGGACCTAATATTATGGTTGGTCTGTGAAATTATTTCACTTTTACTGTATAAAATGACATTTATGAACAGTTTTTTCCATCTTTTTCTGAGTGAAATAGAAATTGAGATTGATCTTCAAGATATGTTTGAATTTGCAGCAAATTTACGATCTCAAAGACATTCAAGAAATCACCCTTAGGCGATTTTGATAGCCTTTTTCTTCTCCTTTTTTTTAAATGTCCGAATATTTCATTGACATGATTCGTAGTCTGATCATCACGACGTGTTCTTTAAATGAGTCTCGAGCTAATTTCTTGAAAGTCTTTAAGATCGGGAATTAAAAAAATTGTTTAAATTTATTTTAATTCTGACCTGTCTCTCTGATAGGCTTAGTGATTGTGAAAGCCTGGCTCTTCGGTCACGTGTCAGGTACTGGTGCGCCTGGAATTCCTTCTCCAGCTCGAAGATCTGCAGCTTGGTGTAGGGTCGTCGCTTTGTCCGCCGGGGCAGGGCGGCCAGGGCAAACATCCAGCTCGGCGTGTGATGGGCATCACCTGCAGGGGAAAGGGAATCAATATTACATCCGTTTATTTTTATTCTAAAAAAGACTCGACCGTTGAGATTTTAAGGAAATTAAGTTAAGGACAGTTTCAAAACCATATGATACTTCAGTGAAATGATCGTACGTTTCAATGAGTGATGCAGAACGTCATTGATATTGCCTGACAATGCTAACGTTTGTTTTGTGTTTGACAGTCTGTGCGATCGTGTGTATTTTCATGGAATGGTTCAACTAATTATAATTAGTTCTATTTCATTCATTGTTAGCAATGTTTTGCAAATTGATGTTTATATTTTGATTTCTTTGAAAGAACTATGATCGAAGCTCAATGTACATACTCAAAGTACGGAGTTCTTGTAAACTGATAATTAAATGTATAAGGTTAGCAACTATATTATTCATACCCCTTGTAGATTCTATATGTTTGAGTTTTTCGTAACTCAAGAATGAAAGATGGGCTGGATGGTGTATTAATATGTCACATTCTCAAGAAACATACATGTACATCAGGAAAATCCATTATTCACATATTAACCCGATGCTTACTGGAACCTGGTGGTCCCTGTGTTAAGTCTATGGGAATTAGATAAATCAGTAGTCAACAGGTTAATAAACAAACAAACCAAAAATGGAAAAGGTATGTTCGTATTATACAAATACAAATTGGACTGTTTTGAAGTTATCGAGTGTGGGTAAATTTACTAATGCCCGAACAAAATGATGTGTATTATTTGTTTAATAAGATTATGCCTGGTCACGTGTACCAATCATTATTTTGATTAGGATCCACGTCATCATCTTATAAATTTCAATAACTTACGCACAAGGCTACTTAAATTATTTTAGGACGATTCGTCAAAAGGCCTTGCTTTTGTTTTGTATATATTTAGTCTTTCCCAACTTCCAAACCATGACAATTTCAATCAAGTTGCATAAGTAAACGAATACAATAACAGCCAATGCATGGGCATGCTGGGGATCGCCCAAGATGATATAACATCAATTTTATCTGTATCAAAGATTGCATAATATCATAATATTGGATATCTTTATAGCACACATATCCACCACTCAAGCCGTTCCTATATTTTACCCCGGTTCTGCTAGGCATCCGATTAAGGTGCTCGCAGCATTCACGGAATAGCTTACAACCGGTACCCTTTTATCACCTGGGTGGAGAGTGTCATATATAGATTAATGTCTTGCCAAAATATATTAGTGCCGCGGCGGGTCTCGAACCGCTTAACGTGTGATCCACAATCCAAAGACGTATATATCCACTACTGGGATATTGAATAAGAGTCCTGACGACTCCTAAAATGATTACACTCTGATTTTAATCCTTCAAATCAACGTATTTATTTATTTGGTGGGGGTGAGCACGTACCCAGTCCATTCTTTCTTTTTGTAATGCTTAAAACGCCCCTAAACTCCGATCTTAATTACCGACCCAATGTGTTGATGTTAGTCTATTTTACATTTCCCTGGTTTTAGCATCAGCGGATGATTTAGGCCACATTAATTAAAAAGTGATAATGATGATTCGTTTGCCAGCTTGAAATTCGTGTGTGTGTGTCTTTGTTTCTTTTAATTGCGTTGGATTAAATCATAGCATGCACAGGAAATAGACAATAGCTTGGCATTGAACGTCCAATGAACCTCCTTGTGCTGCTGCAAACATTTATTTCATGGAAGACATCGTAATCATTTCTTTTAAATGACTAAAGACGATGAATTGATTTCAGATATGCGGGTACGTTAAATATCTTATAAGCCCCACCTCTGGCAAAATGAACAGTTACATCATAGTTTTATAACCTGCTGAACTCGACCTAGATCAAGTCGGATCATTGCAATTTCGAATTGATTTGAACTCATGAAGCCCTTATAAAGGCGAATAGTCTGTTAGTGAGCTTATTTCATTAAAAAAAAATATTAGTGAAGAAGAGTATCATGGAAAAATATGATTGGAAAGGTATAAGACGCTACGAAGTTGCAGGCATAGAAAAGAACCACGCGTTGATGTTTTCCCCATATTTACTGAGTAAAACACTTATTAAGCAATCACGCTTCTGCGTCTGCGTGAAACTCTTTGGCCATGTCCAAAGTACGGTCACTCCGCGAACTCACGAGCGGTCGCGTATAACTAATTACCCTTTGAAGAAATCCCGACTCCTTTTCAACTCGTTTACTTCTGCATTCGAGCCATTGGTAAACTTTTTATATGAGTGGTGAAGTTAGTAAAAGCGATAAATAAAAATTATAACATACACGTATTCGTGAACGATTGACGGCTGCTTTAAACCATTGATTTTGTTGAGTTGTGTGTTGCCGATATTGTGCGGAAGAGCCTCACAGAGACGCAGAAGCGCGATCACTCATGCCTACGTGTAGGTCACATTTGACGCGGCGGCCGTACGGTCTAAATTGTCTACGGCCAATAGCAATTATAGGACCGCCGCAGTATTTCCACGGTTAAATACGGTCTTTTTGACAAATACTTAGGCAAACGCAATATAGCCGCAAGGAGTATATAAAAACGCAAGGCCAACGTACACCCGACGTTCGGTCGCCGTGGAACCCTTCTACGGCATGGCTACGGCGTGTTTAATCGCTACGGCGAATTTAGAAATGAAAACAGTTATAACTCCGCGTTATAATCCCACGGTGATCCGTACGGCCTGTAAAGATAGGGATACGCCCTATAGGGTGACTTTGAGGTCACCGCAGATTCTCTGCGGCCGTCGTAAGTATCTCTCGATTTCGGGGGCGTACGGCCACCGTATCCTAGTCGTAGAGCAAATGTGATCCAGGCATCAATACTGTTCTTTGCTCAAGCTGTATATCGTTGGTTTTGTTTTTAGTATGCCTGTCATATCGAAATTATAAAAAAAATTCTAAACAGAGTCTTTCGTTAGACTAACCTGCATATAATTGCATCCTTCTCTCGCTCTCTCTCTCATCTTTCTCTCTCTCTCTCTCTCTCTCTCTCTCTGTCTCTCTAACCTCTGTCTCTCCTTTGGCTTTGTTTTACTCTCACTCTATCTCTCTTTCTTTCCCCTTCTTCCCTCTCATCTTCATCTCCATTTCTTCCTCTTCTATCCCTCTTACTTTTCCCCCACTCTTTCCTCTGTGTTCCATCTTATTCTTCCCATCTCTCTCCCTTTCTCTGTCTCTGTTGTTCTTGAACATCGGAGAGAAAATTATTTTACCCATAAACAACATTGCTGGTAGTATTACGACACAGAACATTTGTGATTATGAAACTTGGGAATTTCCCCAAATACAAACAAAGAAAATTGAAGAAAGATAAGGAAATAAATACATAAGATCACAAAGACAAAGAAAACTAGACATATAATACTTGTTTGGAACAAGTATAGGTGGGCTGGTCAACTAACATTTGAGACAAAATAGAGCAAAAATAAGCGACATACTGCTTACAAATTCTTAAAAAACAATATCATGTAGATTCATAACGTGAACTAAATTCACCTTCTATAGGCATAACACGCAAATTATGAAGTTTTTGACATGAGGCCTTTAATCAAAATTTTCACTATGATGACGTCATCAAAATGAAAAATAGTTATCACTGCGCTTGTAGAGAATTGTCTTAGCTACAACATATCGAAATTTTGAATAAAATTGATCAATATTTACAGAGATACAATAAATTTTACATAAATATGCTGACGTCATAATATGCAAATTCGTATTTTGAGTTCCAAGGCCATTGTGATGATGTCACGATACACTTAATGGCTAAATGAGACATGGAATCACATTTCCGACTCATACTCTATCTTAATATGAAAAAAAATTGAGGATCCCGGTGCATTCCAAAAAGCTATAACGGATTTTGTATAGGCATGTTTTTGCCCATATATGCTATGTATTAAAAGACCTCGCGCGCACTGACATTTATCTTGAATTTACGCTCATCTTGTTAATAATGGTCATAAAGAGATAAACATGGAATCAAATTCCTTGAAAAAATATGAGAAATATCATGAAAGAAAAAAAATGGCGATTCTATGTTTTTTAATGGTGTTACGCGCGAAAACGCGCGCGCATGCTCGTACGCGCGATTTTTTATAAAATGCTTAAAATGACCTGAAACGTATGCAAAATAAATTTGAGACGATTTTGAGCATTTAAAAATTTTGCGCGCGCATTGACGCGCGGACGTACGCGCACGCGCGCGTTTTTTGACCTGAAATTGACTGGACTGATATTGACCTTGATCATAATAAATATGAATGAGAAAAACCTTTTAGTTATGAAGATATGATCATGAGTTTATTTTCAGAAAATTTCACAAAATGGCGCCTAGATGACGTCATCAGTCAAGGTCAAGTTCGAAAACCTTACTGTGTTTTCTCCATATGCCTATACATATGTGTGCCAAATTTCAAAGCATTTGATTGAATAATTTCAAAGATATTTTGCTAACAAAAAGTGGGTCGAAATAAGAAAAATAAATAATAAACTAGACATATAATACTTGTTTGGAACAAGTATAGGTGGGCTGGTCAACTAACATTTGAGACAAAATAGAGCAAAAATAAGCGACATACTGCTTACAAATTCTTAAAAGACAATATCATGTAGATTCATAACGTGAACTAAATTCACCTTCTATAGGCATAACACGCAAATTATGAAGTTTTTGACATGAGGCCTTTAATCAAAATTTTCACTATGATGACGTCATCAAAATGAAAAATGGTTATTACTGCGCTTGTAGAGAATTGTCTTAGCTACAACATATCGAAATTTTGAAGAAAATTGATCAATATTTACAGAGATACAATCAATTTTACATAAATATGCTGACGTCATAATATGCAAATTCGTATTTTGAGTTCCAAGGCCATTGTGATGATGTCACGATACACTTAATGGCCAAATGAGACATGGAATCATATTTCCGACTCATACTCTATCTTAATATGAAAAAAAATTGAGGATCCCGGTGCATTCCAAAGAGCTATAACGGATTTTGTATAGGCATGTTTTTGCCCATATATGCTATGTATTAAAAGACCTCGTGCGCACTGACATTTATCTTGAATTTACGCTCATCTTGTTAATAATGGTCATAAAGAGATAAACATGGAATCAAATTCCTTGAAAAAATATGAGAAATATCATGAAAGAAAAAAAAATGGCGATTCTATGTTTTTTAATGGTGTTACGCGCGAAAACGCGCGCGCATGCTCGTACGCGCGATTTTTTATAAAATGCTTAAAATGACCTGAAACGTATGCAAAATAAATTTGAGACGATTTTGAGCATTTAAAAATTTTGCGCGCGCATTGACGCGCGGACGTACGCGCACGCGCGCGTTTTTTGACCTGAAATTAACCGGACTGATATTGACCTTGATCATGATAAATATGAATGAGAAATACCTTTTGGTTATGAAGATATGATCATGAGATGATTTTCAGAAAATTTCACAAAATGGCGCCTAGATGACGTCATCAGTCAAGGTCAAGGTTGAAAACCTAACCATGGGCCCCGTTGCATAAAACTTTTAACGTAGCGTTAAGCCCCTAATTTAGCGGTAAGTCCAGAAACAGCGTTAAATTTAAAGTTAGCGTTAACTTTCCGTTGCATAAAGAGTTAACGTAGTTTTTTAGCAGTAAGCACTTCAGAAACAGCGGTAACTTTACTACAGCTATGAAGGTAGCGTTAACTACCATCAATCAATTACGGTAAGCTTTCATTCCAAGATGGCAGCCATACTACATGCTATACAGCACGCCGCTGCTCTAAGAAGAGAGAGGGTATTTCGGGACCGGAGGCATCCCTTAGACCTATACGACGACGAACAAATGTTCAAGTTGTATAGGTTTAGCAGGCAGGGATGCCTCCACCTCATTAACAGACTATCCAGAAGGATCCAACATAGAACCCAGAGAAACCACGCGTTACCCCCAAGCTTGCAAGTTTTCGTCGCTCTTCGTTTTTTCGCCACTGGCTCTGTGATGGATTGTACTAGCTGCATCCATGGCATCCACATCTCCACTACATCAAGAACGGTACGGAGAGTCGCTCTAGCCCTCGGCGAGCTCCGGGACGAGGTATTTATTCATTTTGTTAATGTTTTTATGGCATGAATATGATCCAATCTTAGACTTTAAATCCTGTATTAATTATGTTAAATGTGATCATTTCACTTTTCATGGTTGAATTGGCAAGAAAATCACACATTTTTGCCAATATTCATTCCTTAAAAAATATACCCAGTACAGTGTTCATGAGGCAAAACCCCATTACGGTAGATATATGTCTTAATTCGAGATCTTTTATCCATAAATGAACTTTTTAAATAAGTTCTTTCAAGTCTCGATTTACAAAAAAAAATAGCCCTGTCGTTGCTATGGAGTCCCGTCTACCGTCTGCAGCTAGCCCAGCACCCGCGGAGCGATAGCCGACTGGCGTATCGGCTGCGATGGCACCGCAATTTCCCCCATTAACTCTTGGAAGAATCATAATTTTCTCAACCTTATACCAAAAAATATTTAGATGACTAATCTAGATCAATTAATTGGCTTACGGATATATATCAGGGTTACTGAAATCAAATTCACGTAACAGAGATTTTATACAATTGTTGTTAAAGTCACTGTAGTCTCCACCCAAATGCAACGAAACTTTTTTTTGCTACCAGTCCCACATGTGGAAATTCATGTAAGGCACGAAGATTCTGTACTTACCCGAAGGTTTTGAGTGACCGAGTCACAAACTTCGAGTTGGTTTAACACTAGGGTCTATAGCATAATAATTTGTCAACACGGTACTGCAAAAGTTTTGAAATATACACGAACGGTTTTTTGTAAAATTGTTCACCTCTGCTGATCGCAGGTACTAGAGGCTTAGCCTTAGCTCTCTTTACATCTTCCGACGATCCTGCGCGCTGCATCGAATTAAACGTGTAGCGAGAATTATCTGAAGTTAGACACTCAAAATTTTGTTGTGAAAATGAAAGACGGCTGTAGCTATGGTGTTGTCAATTTGTTTTCTTGATCGTACTTAATTTTTTTCATATGATCGTGTTTATACCAGTTGTTTTGAGACGTTTACCAAATGATGAATATAAACACTTTCATACTCCTTACTACCTAAAAAATCCATCTTCTTAAGAACAAATCCAGACGTTTTTTTTTAATTGATAAAGCAAAATTAAAGAAATGAAACGGCTGATTTTTAAATAAAAAATGGGCCATTAAATATGATAAAGGATACATAATTAAAAAGTTATCTTGGATTAAAACATGTGATGTCATCATAGTGGGAGTTTTTTCTAATTTCATCAAATCAGTGCTGTTTATATAATGTCTTATTCATGAACTATATCAATAATTGAACATGAAACACATGACTAGCTCCCCCTGAAAAAAATTCCCTTATCATAACAATTCGTTATAGTGAATCGACTATGATGAGAAATAGTACTATACAATAAAACATCCATGGAATATCAAATTAGATGAAAAATCATTCACTTTTTTTGTATATTAACGCTATTTACAGTCTATGAATTTGAACATTGCCAAAAGTGTGACATATATGACAACAATTTAACACATATTACTCTTTACCAACAGGTGATCAAGTTCCCGGAAACCATGGAAGAAGTCAGAACAGCGCAGGTCGATTTTTTTAACCTCGCTGGCATGCCCAACGTTGTCGGGGCCGTCGACGGGACTCACGTTGAACTGCATGGGGCTCCTCTCGACGACGAGTACATCTATACGAATCGGAAGGGCAAGCACTCCATAAACGTCCAGCTTATTTGCAATGCGAGGTACAAGATAACCAACGTGTGTGCAAGATGGCCTGGGAGCACTCACGACAGCCGAGTATTGAGGGTATGTGACGGTTTTATCAGCATCTTTGATCACTATTATCATCACTGCCAATATCATGATTATCATCCTACTCATCATTAAAATCATTATCACCATCATCATTATCATCATCAATCATCCATTAAGCCTATATTAATAATTTTAATTTTTAATTTAAACAAATAAATGTCACATTGATATTAAAGAAATATATTAAAGTACAATGTAATCTCTGACATCTTTCTCAATTTGTTTGCTATGGGCTGAGAGAAGTCCAAACTGTATTTGTTTTGTTTTGTTAATCACATTTTGCAAAGATAATAATAATGATACATTTCTTCATAATTCAATACACAGAACAGTCGCATTGGAGAGCGTTTCGCAGACGGAGAGCTACCTGGCATCTTGGTTGGAGATTCCGGCTACCCCCTCCAGCCTTGGCTACTCACCCCACTACGGGACCCACAAGGCAATGCTGAAAGAAATTACAACAGGCAAGTACTCAATCCATCACGTTCACTCAAATCTTTAAAGTGTTACTTACAAATAATCAGAGAGCCCTTCAATGATTAAAAGTGATGGAATGTATCAGTTTAATAACATAATACCAACTATATTTGTACAAAGTACATCTCAAAATTTGCACATAGATCATATACACTTTATATACATTTATAAATTATGTTCATTTGAATATAAATAATGTATAACTTAAAGGTATTACAAAGTTTTGGTATGGGGTCATGAATTTTGTTCAAATTAGCATATTGGAAGCATATGCGTTCCTACAATATTCATTGATCGTTGTCCCGGTTGAATTCGAGTCTAAAGTTATGAAATTATAAATAATAAACTCTTTATGTTGTATAGCTCCCTCTCAAGGTCAAGATATCAATTTAGCTGTGAAACAATGTTTCTTGACTAAAATCGACCGATTAGCTATTCCCGTTTGGAAATTATATATCACAACTATATATTCTGAGATTTTCATGGTCGCAGCTACCATTGAACGGCCGTAGGCGCTATTTGAAATTTACCAAAATTTACCGGGAGCACCGGTAAATTTTTATATTCAATTTTTCTCGAAAACAGAAGTGTTTTCGGGGTTAATTTTTTTTAGTGCTTATAATACATCCACAGGGGCATCCAAATATATCAAAATTGTAAAGATTCATTATCCACCCAATTTTCAAAATTTCCCAAAACTTTGTATTACCTTTAAAAAAGATAAATAAATATTTAGATCTTATAATAGTATATAACTATATTGGTACAAAATGAATACAATTGTAGTTTGAGTCTTTGTTAATGATGTAATAAAGGAAGAAAAGGTCTTGGCAAGATAATAGCATATATTATATCGATATTTACAAATGGTTTTGCTTAAAGGGTAAGTTGGGTTAATAAAGATCCTGAGAGATGTAGCATGTACGATGGCTTGCAAAAAATGATTACTACAGTGTTGGATTATTTATTCATTCATTATAATATTTCTGACTACTATGTATACAGGGCACACTGCAGAACACGAGTGACAATAGAACAACTGAATGGGCAATTGAAAAACAAATTCAGGTGCCTGATGGGACAAGGGATCACAATGTCTGCACCAAGAGCATGCGACATCATAATTGCCTGTGCCGTGCTCTTTAACATCGCCAAAGACCTTAAAGAACCGGAACAAATCATTGAAGTGGAACCGGATGAAGTGCCACACCACCCCGCAGACCAGAACCAGCTGACTGGCATTGCTCTTCGAGCAGAACTCATCAATAATTACTTTTCATAAATGTCATAACTTGTTTGCAAGCACTATACAGTATATTTCAATGTGAATGTATAGATTTAATGCTGTATTTTATAACAACAAAATACAGTGATCATAGTTTTCTGACCTCCCAACTTCAACTAATTTTAGTTGGTTAAGAAACACGGTTCTGTCAGGTTAAAGATTGACTTGTACCTAACTGGTCTATGGAACTTGCAAAACAGTGCAATTTACCATCTTCCCTTAAAGGTGGAGTATACATTTAAAGGCTGAAAATATAAACATGTGTAAATCTGAGAGTAATCAAAAGATAAAACCATCTAAAAGTTCCTCTTAAAAATATCGGAACTTGGAATTGTCTTTGTGGAAGTGTTTCTACTTAGGTTCTAATATTTCAGATACTTGTACTGCACAGTGGTATGTTTTGTGCCAAGTAAAGACTGATTCATTTTCAGTTTGGTTATTGCAAGAGGTGCAATTACAATGTGCACATATTCAAATGTACTCTTTACATGTATTGTTAACTTTGAAAAAGAATTGAATCATGCACTCAACAGAATCTGACAATAAAGTCTTAAAAAATACCAATATTCTTTGTTTCATTTGGATTCTAGGTCGACTTTAAACAGACAGGAATAATCTGACATAATTGTGATTCATTCCGCACATGACAAAGTTATATGTTGTCTGCAAAATGTACAAATTACCTGGTCAAAATCTAAAATACATTGTTTGCTGAGTGGTCCTCTGTCACATCAGCTTATCTGCTATATGGTAGAAGAAGAAATTCCTGAAAATGTTTGGAAGAAGAGAATGAGATGGAGATGGTTTAGGAGAGAGAGAATGGAAAGGGGGAGGTGAAATTGTACATAGTTTGAAGAATACCAAAAGCGTCTTACCAAATATTGAGCAGGAGAATCTTGATATGTTTGAAGTCAATGGAATCAAATCAAATAGCGTTAAATTTTCTAAACATGAAAAAAAAAAAATCATTTTGCACAATCATGATTTGATGAAAAGTATTCTGACATCACTGTCAGCATACTTTTCATCAAATCATGATTACTTTTCATTAAATCATGATTTTTTTTCATCACTTCAAGCTTCTCCTGCTCAACTTGAAGGAGACGCTCTTGGTACTCTTCATACGCCAACCCCTTAGACTTTTTCACTGTTTTTTTCCCACCAAATTTTGTCTTCATCTTCCCCCTTCTGGGCTCCCTCTCCACAACCATCTCTACCTCATCCCCCTCCACCTTCTCCTCCTCCACCTCCTCCTCCACCGCTCCTGCCTCCTCCCCCATTCTTTGGAGAAGCTCCACGGCTCCTGCATTTTGAGACAACTGTGAAGTAGAAATGAAAACAAAGCAAAACTAAATTGTAAATACTATTCCTTTTTTTGGTCAAAAATTTGAAATGGAAATTGCATGTTTAGGTGATTTGCTTATTCTCAAGAAATTCAGAACAGTTGCTCTTTTTATATTAATTTAAAAAAAATATATATGACAATAATACATTAAGTAAAATTTTGAAATAAACAATATAACAAATACAGGAAATATTTAATCAAATTACCTTTTCAAAGAAAAAATAAAATTACATTGATAAATTGTAAATTCCAATACACCCTCTACATTCATGTGAGGGTTTTTATGACTCTCCTGTAATAATGAATACTTACCGGCAGTGTCGAAGCTCCAGTCTCGCTGGACTGAGGCAAGATCCCCTCCTTGACTTGGGTTGTCATGGCCGCTCAGCACCATCTCATGCCTTGCATTGTACTCGAACGCTCCTCCCCCTGGAGATTGAGAAGACAAAACAAGAAAAGAAGAAGAATTAGATAACACATTATAAAACTTCTCAAAGATATATAAAATGGTTCTTTTTTTTAAAGAACTAAATAAGAAAAATATTGAGAATCATTCAATGACTGTCAATTCATTCTTACATATGTATTTAATTTAAACCAAACAATTACACTGACCTTTAATTAGACTACAGTAGGCATCACAGTGATGATGACAATTTAGTGTGATATGTATGTGACATGAAAGATTTGCAGAGTTGTGTTGTCGTCAAGATAGACACCTTACCCTGAGCAATGAAAAGATTGCTTAATAAAAAGCACACATTTACTTAGCCTTTTAAAAAATTCTGTTTGAGCTGGTAATAAATTTCTATGCAGCAACTCAAAGACAGACAACAACAAAATAATTGTAAAGTGGCACAGATTTTATTTCACATCGTAATTTTTTTTTAAAGCAAAAAGACTCACCTGTCTTATTGCGGCTGTCTCTATATTTTTTGGCCTTTGACCTGAGGTCGTTCCACAACAACCTCAGGTCCTTGCCCGAGCGGTTGGGGCAACCTATCGCCGCCATGGTGATGGCTGCCTCCTCCCACGCCCTTTTCTTCCTCTCCTGCACCTACATACAAATAAAGATTGGAGGTAATATTATAGTTTCAGGAACAAGAATGGAATAGCACTCATGCATATGCACATTTTATGTCATTAAAAGTTCTAATCCTTGCAAAAAATACATTAACTAAATGTGAAAAAGAATCATCCCGTAATACTACAAACACTACAAATATTAATACAATTAAAAGCATCAGTTATATTTTGTTTCGGTTTCAAAATGCCCCTTCTATATTTTGCAGTGATTGGTCTCTTCACGCCCAAATCTGAAGGGGAGGTCTCACCTCAAAATAAAGTCATTTAGGAGGGAATGTAAGTACCATTATTAGCACGTAAATTTTTATCATGTAAATTTCAGAAGTCTTACCCGTTCGCTGCAGTTTCCTGCCTTGCCGAATAGAATGGCACATTTCACCTGAATAAACCTGCACAGATGCTCGATTTGGCTATCGCTGTAGTTTCCTCTCCTCTTTGTTTGTTTCTGCAAAGACCAAAGTTACATTAACCTTCAAGTGTTATTCATTCGTTCATTGTTAAGCAATCATTTTTTTTAATAAATTTGTTGCTCAACATGGGGGGGGGGGGGGGGGGGGTCTAGAGCACCATATTTAAAAAAAAAAAATAACACCCCCCCCCCCCCCCCCCCCCCCCCCCCCCCCCTCTTGAGCAAAATTTATTAAATATTAAAACAAAACAAAATATTGTTAGGGGGGGGGGGGGGGGGGTTTCACGCAAACCCCTGAACCTCTATTTTGACAGAGGTGCAATTACATTATATACGCAACAATCTAGATATAGGGTAGACCTAGATCTATAGTGCCCAATGTCTGTCACAACTGACACAACACACACACTAGCAGGCCTAGCTCGTTTGTTGTAGCTGTTGTTAAAAGCTACGGAAAGCACTCGAGTCTTGAACTAAACTAAACTAAGTAAAGCAGCATATAATTCAGATTTTAGTTTTGGGTCTAACGCAACTTGCCCACGTACGTCACTAATTCAATTTAACAACACAGACAGAGTCAGCTTGAATTCGGTTATCATTCTTCTTAGTCTGTCATTCAAATTTTCAATGTCATTGACTCATCAAGTTGAAAACCAACTTTAAACCACTTAAACCAGCACCTTAGGCTTAAGTTGGTGGCCGCACACGACGACACACCTCCAGTTTTAAACACCTTTACGGTGTCTTTTGGAGGAATCCTACCAAGTACCAAGTACCTGCATCGATAGGACTAATTAGTCAGTGAGCTGAGACTCTGAGTGAGTGGTTCATTAAATAATAAAATTACAACTTGAAATCAACTGAACTTAGGTTTAGAAACAGAAAAATAATCAAGGAAAATATATCGAACTGTGACTCTGCATCGTAAGGAGCCTTGTTAGTCGTTTGAAATACCATGGATGATGTATTTCGATGTTTAAATTAATTAATAGCAGACCTTCGCGGACGTATGCAACAAGCAATGTACGATACCCACACACACAGAGATGCCGTTAAATCGCCCCCAGAGCTCCGGGGGAGATTCGCGGGGCCATCCCGTTCGGCACAGCTGCATCAACACACCACACAATTCATCACCGACACCGTAACAAAAACCGTCATTATATCGATGAAATTTGAAGAGATTCGCACTATTTATGAATTCAACATGACTAACAACAATTCATTTTCATTTCTGAAGTACTGCAGTTTACAAAAGTGGATCGATAAATTATAAAGGCGTAAACTTACGTTAGTTGGGGACGCCATTGCACCACACTGAACTTCGGTTTCTCGGAACAGTAGCAGACGGTCGACAAAAAATAAACATCCCGCTCGCCGATCTGCGCATGCGCCTGCTTGTTTCGATCGATTCAATGACGTTACTATTATGGTAGCTTACTACTCTTTTTATGCAATGGAAAATGCCAATTATAGTAGCTTACCATTAATTCGCCAGCCAATTATGGTAGCTACTATAGTTTCAATTATGGTAAGAAAAAGTTTTATGCAACGGGGCCCATGTCTTGTCCATATGCCTTTACATATGTGTGCCAAATATCAAAGCATTTGATTGAACCATTTCAAAGTTATCTTGCTAACAAAAAAGTGGGTCAAAATAAGAAAAATAAATAAATAATAATAAATAAATAAAGGCAATTTTAACAAAAATATAAGGTGGTCTGTATTAGATACAGCCCACCTGATAATAAATAAAGGCGATTTTAACAAAAATATAAGGTGGTCTGTATTAGATACAGCCCACCTGATTAAAAAGAGGTGAGGCGTATCAAAATGCCAAAGGAAATATGGAAAATGAGAGGGGGAATGCGATACGTTCGGGGGGAAGAAATGGAAAAGTAATGAAATTCAAAATGATAGACAGAAATTAAGACAAATATCGGCCCTCTCGGAGGTTGGTCTCGCGAACCTTCTGATATGAGGCTAAAACGCCCATGAGACCGTAACTGTCGGCCTCGTGGGGTGGTGTTCTCGAGGGTCTTTGCGTCTCGTATACTCTCTCCCTAGAAACCCACGAGAACGCCACTTTCTTCGAGACTTATATTTTTTTGTCTAGTGGGGGTGGGGCACAGCTTATTCATATTACGACCATAAAAATCAGTCACTTTCGCTTATGACATAAGGAAATATCATTATTCCTGTGAGTGGTTTGATATTCCTTTGTTATATATTGTTGTTACGAAACTTAACTTTTGATCACCTGTTTTTGCATTCAACTTTGCTGGTAGGTAATTAATGCCAAGAATTCAGGGTATTTCGATGATATTTTTTATCTAATATTATTTAAGTAAAATTGATTCTACAAAAATATTGCCTGCCACTAAAATCACTTGGGTGAAAATAAAAAGTATTGTAAACAAAAATAAGACCAATACAAAATAGAATACATTTTAGTAAAAAAAAAGGATGGGTATGTATATTGTAATCACATTTACACCCTATCTAACCTTATACAATAATTATTTCTTCGTTATGAAACTGCGTTGCGAGAAAATCTATTTACTAGATTGTATTTAAGGATTTATGTAAGGTTATGACGTCATGAATCACGGAGTAGAGTGATCATTGGAAAGTGTGGGTTTGCTCACGCTAGTCACGAGACATCATGGACAGACAGAATGTCAATCTGGCTAACCTTCCAAAAGTTATCTGAGGGTTCACAAGACCAACAGACCAGGGACCCATTTCCAAAAGCCTTTTTTCATTGACAAATGACAAAAATGAGTGACAAATCTGCCGATAACCAATCAGAAGCAAGGATTTCAGTAGTTTATAACGAAAACTATCATTATTTTGTCACTGATGACAAGTTTTGTGAAATATGGCCCAGGACATCGCGGACCATGTCAGCGGACATCGCGAGACAGAAACGACAGTCTGCTGAGTCTTTCAAAGGTATTTGAGCTATAGGGTTCGAGAGACTGACTGCCTCTCCGGGACTGCACGTCGGTCTAGCGGGCCTTCTGACAACATTTCTGAGAGTACAGGGATCGAATGGTCGGTCTCTTGAACCGTCGTTTTCGATGGTCTCCTGGGATGCCCCGTTATCATTTGTACGGACAACGTCCAGCAAATAACCCTAGAATCCTCTGTAGTCAAGTTGGCAGCATGCAACAACATCGTGGGAACTCACTGTAGACCAGTACCAAAGACTCTTTAATCTTTACACTTACCCTGTGGATTTTGTAAATTGTACCCGTAACACACCGCCTGTTTAGAGTAAATTATCAACGTTATACATTGTTTTGAATTCCAT
>JAVYIG010007081.1:0-107614 GCA_035222895.1 Strongylocentrotus droebachiensis
GAGGGATGGAGACGTCTCCATCCCTCCCGTCTCCATCCCTCTCATCGTCTCCATCCCTCTCACCATCTTGTCACCATCTCCATCCCTCCCATCATCTTCATCCCTCACACTGTCTCCATCCCTCCCATCATGTCCATCCCTCTCACCATCTCCATCCCTCTCATCATCTTCATCCCTCTCATCATCTCCATCCCTCACATTGTCTCCATCCCTTTCATTATCAATATCGTCTCCATTCCTCTCATCATCTCCATCCCTCACCAATCCCTCTCATCATCTCCATCCCTCTCATCATCTCCATCCCTCTCCATCCCTCTCATCATGTCCATCCCTCTCATCATGTCCATCCCTCTCACCATCTCCATCCCTCTCATCATCTCCATCCCTCTCATCATCTCCATCCCTCTCATCATCTCCATCCCTCGCATCATCTCCATCCCTCTCATCATCTCCATCCCTCTCATCATCTCCATCCCTCTCACCATCTTCATTCCTCACACCGTCTCCATCCCTCACCAATCCCTCTCATCAACAGCGTCTTCATCCCTTACATCATCAACATTGTCTCCTTCCCTCTCATCATCTCCATCCGTCCATCGTCTCCATCCCTCTCATCATCTCCATCCCTCTCATCATCTCCATCCCTCTCATCATCTCATTTCCTCTCATCATCTCCATCCCTCTCATCATTTCCATCCCTCTCATCATCTCCATCCCTCTCACCATCTTCATTCCTCACACCGTCTCCATCCCTCACCAATCCCTCTCATCAACAGCGTCTTCATCCCTTACATCATCAACATTGTCTCCTTCCCTCTCATCATCTCCATCCCTCCATCGTCTCCATCCCTCTCATCATCTCCATCCCTCTCATCATCTCCATCCCTCTCATCATCTCAATCCCTCTCATCATCTCCATCCCTCTCATCATCTCAATCCCTCTCATCGTCTCCATCCCTCTCATCATCTCAATCCCTCTCATCATCTCCATCCCTCTCATCATCTCCATCCCTCTCATCATCTTTGACGTTTTATTACATTTTTAGAGAAAGAAGACGATTTGTTTTACCGTTCTCGACTGTAAATCCTTGTCTGAATTCAGTTTCCCGCTCCCGCGCGAAGCGTGGAAGCGTTGACGTTTCATAAATTATTAGAGAAAGACGATTCGTTGTACCGTTCTCGACTCTTTATCCTTTTTCTTCCCACGTCCTCTTCCTTTTTTCTTTTTTTTCTCTTTTTTTTTTTTGGGGGGGGGGGGCGACCGCCCCCACTGCCCCCCCCCCCCCTGGCTACGCGCCTGCCCCTCCAAAATAAAAGAAGAAGGCGATTCTTCAGCTCACTTCTCTTACAGTACTAGGCTAGGCCCATACGAGAGATCTAGCTATTTATCAAGTCTTTAACTTTTAGGAGTAAAATATGATTATCTGATTATGAAAAAGAAAAATTCCATTCCTTCATTAATCGAATATTCTACTCTGAATGACTAATCTAGTATATGATAATGATTTAGATATAGATCTAGGTCTAGTTTACTCCCTAAATCAAATTGGATATTCTACTCGGAATAAATAATGATAATACAGTAGATATAGATCAAGTTTGATTAGTTATACTCACATCACTCGATCAAATTGGGCAGTACAACCATGCAATGCAGTGCAGCGGCCCGGTACGGGCGCCGAGTCAGTGAATTCCCCCGCCGACCCGGCCGGCGGCGCTGTACGGCTAGCTGCACACTGAGCTGAGCTGCTGCGGTAGCACTAGGCAGTAGTCTGCTAATTTACGGCCAGGACGAAAGAATGTGAACAAACATCAACCATCTCGTCTAAAATGTACTATATTCGACTTCTCAATAATGAAATTTGTGTCAGGAATAAAAAATAGACCTTCATACGAGATAAAAATGATATTTTTGCAGTGATTTACCGACAAAAACACTGCTCGAATTTCAGTGGTCCGAGTAGATACAACGCACATTTAATGTACGTGCGGCAATGGGGATTGCGAGCTGTGAGTAAATTGTCCGAAATGTCATTTTGTTGTCATTTTACCTAAAGATAAGTTATAGGTTGTCTTCATTGGTATCATGTAACACAATTACATTAAAGATTTTGGTTGGAAAGGGCATTATTAAGTCACAGATCACAAAGAGTACAAACATATACACATTGGTTTCTCTCGATCGATTAATCAGGTCGGGACATCTCGGCCCAGTTTTTCCAGCTGGGCCGAGTAGTCCCGTGGGCCGAGTTAGCCCGACTCCTGTCCATAATAGTCAAAATTATCTTTGTATGAGAAGTGCTGTGCGAACTAGTATAGGGTCTAGTCATACTACTCTACTGTTTCAAAAAGTGAAGAGAGTGGTAGATCTAGGATTTCTAGCTCAAATGTCGAAATGATGCAAAAACCCAATTTGAAGAAGGGGTGTCCAAAGTTCACTCACAATTGCATGATTAATAATATATAAATAATACACAGCAGTGAGGGCATTAGTAAGAATTACCCACACAAGGTACCTTTGGAAAAGTCTAACACGCCCGAGGCGATAGCCGAGGGCGTGTTAGACTTTTTCCAAGGTACCGAGTGTGGGTAATTTTATAATGCCCGAACAAAATGATGTGTATTCTTATTCTTCTTCTTCTGTTGAAGTACAGGCCACCATGTTGTTGGTGTATCTTCGTAATTTTTGTGCAGATATATATGTACAGTGATGTGGAAGATCTAATCTATGTGCGGTTAAAAAAGAACAGGCGCATCCTAGCGCAACTGTGTTTTCTGCACCTCAGTCTTTAAGCTGGCTACTGAGGTACAGGCGATTGCACTTGCAGGGAGAACGTATTATTTGTTTTATAAAATTATGACTTGGATCCTTGTTATTTGATCAATCACCTCCATGTCATATCAAACTCAAAGGCCCGAATTCACGAAGGAGGTTTAAATCTAACCCATGGTTTAAGTCCTCATTTACATAACCCATTGTTTAAAATAAGCTGTCCTTCAACACACATGTTGACATCACCACCAAGAAGGCTAACTCCATCCGAGCTCTTCTCCAACGCAACTTCAGCAGCTGTAGTCGCAAGATTAAAGAGGCAACATACAAGACCTATGTGAGGCCCATAGTGGAGTTTGCAACAACTGCATGGGACCCACACACTCAACGAAACATTAGGAAGCTAGAGCAAGTCCAAAGAAGCAGCGCAAGATATGTCACCAGCACTTATGACCGCAGATCAAGCGTAACAGCCTTACTGAAGGATCTACAATGGCCGACTCTCCAGAGTAGGCGCTGCCAGAGTCGACTTGCTATGCTCTACAGAATCCGCTGGGACCTGGTAGATATCAAGTGGAAACAACATCTTACTGAATCTACGTCCATCACAAGAGGTCATGTCTCACGTTTCTGGACTCCCTACTGCAGCTCCCAAGTGTACTCTTCCTCCTTCTTTCACTGCACCAGCAAAGAATGGAACTCTCTGAAGAAAGACCCAAGAGAGTTTGTCTCACTCGATGCCTTCAAAGTGGCATTGAGGGATGCAGACAAGCTACTTTTTATTTTGTATTTGTATTTTTATATTTTTATATTTTTATTATTTTAACCGCACATTCACTAAACAAAGTGTATATATCTGCATACTATTGACTGTGCGCATCAACCCACAGTGCGTTAATCTTCATTTCATGAAGCCTGCACTTTTAAGGAAGAAGAAGCGCAAATTGAGGAGTACCTTGCCTTGCGCACGTCTAATATTGGACCTCTGACTTGTGTCGCGCTTATGATAGCAACAACAAGCTAGATGTGTTAATGACCGGTCATTACCATTGGGTAATGACCGGTCATTACCCAAATTACGCGTTAGGCAAAATAAATGCCTGGTCATGTGTACGCTTTCAAACAATCATTTGATTAGGATTTACGTCATCTTATAATTAATAATAACTAGAGTCTAGTCTTAAGTCTAAGGAATGTGTGAAATTTGATCAATAATTTATAATCAGTTATCACATCATCTAGCATTCTAATCTAGATCTAGGTATGTGAAAAAGAGAGCATTTACTAAATAAAGACCTGTGTGTGGGTGTGGCTGTTGGTCTTATAAAGGTGAAAGCCCTCTCGCCTCGGTGATTTACAGCACCTGTTACCGGTATTCGGTTAACGCCCGAATGGTGTTGAATTTCCCATGTCCTGAGACTGAGAGCCCGCTACTAACTGTTTCTGTAACTCATTTATTGAATGACCAAGAAGATAGAGTCTAGAAAAGATCTATAGACATTTTAAAGAAAGTGGAATAGAAAATCAAAAGAAAGTACTTGTCAAGTCTTTATCTGCAGTTGTAGGTCTACATACATATTACATGCACTATGAATATGACTGACAAAGAAAGCGGACAAAATATACAGTTCCTCATTCTACCCTCAACAATTGCTATGGTAGACAAAGGAACATCCCTTCACTGCTATTATGTAAAAATCTGTAGAACAGGTGTCACATGCATATTCACCTGTTCTACACATTTTTACATAATAGCAGTGAAGGCAATTGTTAAGGGTAGAATGAGGAACTGTATATTTTGTCCGCTTTCTTTGTCCGTCATGTTCATAGTGATGTACATGTCGATCTGGGCAGCATTTCGTGAAACCATGACCGTCATAATAAGTACAAGTTCACCGACATCCCATTAAAATGTGTGTCTTAAGTTTTACACACGTTTCAATGGGATGAGTTGTCAAATTATTCTTAAGATGGTCTCATGAAATGACCCTCAAGGGACCAGTTTCTCAAAAGTATCATACATCTACAGCTGTACAGTAAGTTAGGGTAGGACATTCCATAAAAAAAAAACTGTTAAAGAAGTAATGCACATGTTTTAATGGGATGTCGACTAACCTAGATTATTGAAATTTTCAGGAAACTGCTCCAATAGTATTGTGGAATACTCTTTACAATGTCATTTTTTCTCTTTCTATTCCTTTCCAGTCTATGTACAGCAGTAAGCGCAGTAAAAGGTAATTGTGGAAGGTGGAAACTGTATTAAGAAGTCAATATCTCGTCTGACTTCCAGCCATGATAGTAGAATACTGCCTTCTAGGCGCCAGTGCGGCTGCCACTGGACTGTTCTCAATTTTCTGGCACAAGAAGGCGAGGACTCTAGGTGAAGTCAAGGTGAGATAGGATGACATGTCAGGGGATGCTTTCATGATCTTTATTTCTCTCATTTTTTTCTACCTTTTGTCTATTTATACTTCGTTATGATAGCTACCAGTTCATGCTGGCAAGCATAATGATGTGTCCCCTGCCAGAGTAATCATGTGTGAAGGAGTCTCACTCAATCAATTTCTAAAATTAAACAACCTTGAAAAAGAGATATCAAGAATTTCGAAAAAAGATTTAGTGAGAACTCATGCCTTTGTTTATTTAACAAAAAAAGCCTGGTTCATAAACTTTGGATCATGTTACTTTGCTTTGCCATTTTGAGATAGAGATCTGTGGTAGTAAGTTTATTACTTTATTTCTCTTCAGTTGGTGCTTCACAATTATTATGATGTAAAGCCCTACTAATATTTGGATGATTCCATGCAATGTGTCCCATATGATAGAATAGCGTTAGTAATGCCACAAATGTCCATTATTCATAGTCCATATCAAGAGATTTTCATTTTGAATGAAATAAATGAAAAAAGTCACATGAGGGTTCCTCACTATTATCTTTGGAGAAGGGTATAGATATCACACTTAAGAATCTTTATGCAGGAGCCCTATGTAAAAAAAAACTTGAAGTTTAGGGTGTAGAACCTAGATTTTGGACGTCCATGTGTCTAGGTGCCTGTTCAAGCCTAGCCTTTAAACAAGGCCACATGTCTGATAGATGCTGAGCGACTAAAAAGAGACTAATCGCAAAAACCCGAGTGAACGACAGAGCGAGAAGAACAGCCATGTAGCCTTTATCAATCTAGATTGGATTTCTTTTGTTAACCTTTGTTTGTGACTGGATTTCTCTACCGAAGTGGTAGCGTCCAATCAGCGAACGTATCCTCGCATGACGTCAGCATATAGTATCCATCACAAACACACACACAAGCACAGTAAACTCTACGTAATACGAACATGGTCTACTATGAACTATGACGTACGGGCTAAGACCTCTGACCTGCCTCTGACCTCTACATGGAACGAAAACGAGTTGGACTGGTTCTCAGGGAAAGTCCAATTATCTCAGTTATGATTGTTAGCATATAAATCATGAAATGCTTCCTTTTTTATTGTAATTTTGCATGTACAATAGATTTGAATGTGATATTTTGTATCTACCATTTATATGCTCATCTCATAAGCAAGACTTATTTACGTCTTTTACCTTTTCTTACATGTTTTGATAATGAACGAGTCACGAACGAAGCCAACTGGAAGATGGCTGTTCTGAGTGGTCAATGAATCCTAAGTAATGAATAATTCATACAGAGCAGTAACATCTAGATTGCAAAAGGCCTCGTGACGGTCGCGCGTTCACCCCAGGTATCTAGATTCATCTAAGCCGCTGTTTGGGGTGGAAAATAGCTGGAGTTACGAGGCCTTGTTAAAAGGCTAGTTCAAGC
Source organism: Strongylocentrotus droebachiensis (assembly GCA_035222895.1). NCBI lineage: Eukaryota > Metazoa > Echinodermata > Echinoidea > Camarodonta > Strongylocentrotidae > Strongylocentrotus > Strongylocentrotus droebachiensis. The sequence goes on from JAVYIG010007081.1 coordinate 6,595, forward strand.
CCTGCTTACAGGACATATTGCACAGAATCACATATTTCAGGCTTGCAAATTTACCCTGTTATTAATATATTCAATTCTGGTTTATTGTAAATAAAAAGTCTGGAGACTCGTACAATTCAGTTTACAAATTATATGTACATGTACATACAAGAATATAAGAAATCAATACTTTTATCAATCTTCATACTATTTACTGATTCTAATTAACTAAACAACTAATATCAAATGATTCATGTTATAATTATTTAGCTATAACATTATCCACAGGAGGCCTTGAATCTTAATCCATTTCCTTCCTTGATTGTTGTGCAGGATGCCCCAGTGCTGGAGCTCAATGAAGACCTAGTCAATATGCTGAGCACCGCTCCTAATCAGACTATCCCTTACGCTGTCATAGAGGGCAACATCAAAGCAGTGGAGCAGTCCATCAAGAGCGAGTATGTCGTAGGGGTCGTGGGGGTCATTCAGACATTGCTCTGTAGAGAGCACAAGACAGAGTGGAGTAAATCAACAAGACTATGGTAAGTACAATCCACCTACCAGTGAGTGGTGTAGGGTGAGGAAGGGGGGGGGGGGGGGGGACAAACAGAAATAAAAGAAATGAAAACATTGGAAAAAGAGAGAAAAGGAGAATATGAGACTAGATATATAGAGAGAAAAGGAACATGAGAAAAGGAACATAAGAAAAGAAGACTTTAAGATCTTTCCCTTGCGGTACTTTCCCAGTCAAAAGTTGTTGTGTTGATTTGCATTTCATCTGCCAAGTATGACCATTGCCTGCTATTACAGCGTTCTGTGCTTTTGTGAAAATCTACTCTTAAGTGCATTACAAGCACTCGGCCAAGTGATTTGGAGGCTTTTGCAAAGAATCAGGTTTTCAAGGATTGGGCTTTTCTAATGGGGGAAAGGGGTTCCTATAGAACTTGAATTTTGAGTCACACAATATGTGCATACAGGATTAAACAAACAAAAATCCAGTAAGATTCATGTGTGTCTGATCAGTTTGAGATAGTAATTGTGTTATGTTCCACTTTCTCCTCATGCTTTGCTACAGGTACGACACAACCCGATTGATCAGGGACACCACAAAGCATGTCCCGTTTGAGGTGACCCGTGGTAAAGTAGGTTTAGGCGTTGAAGATGCCCTTGTGGCCACGGGTCTAGAACTTGAAACCATCCACGACAAGTTCTTCCCCTACAACACTTCCCTCGGAAACAACATCCTCAGTTGGGCCAGTGGGGAGAAGACGAAAGGCTTCCAAGAAATTGAGCGCATGCTTCCAGAGGGGGCTCTATTAACCGGAGTAGGAGAACTAGCCATTGTCAACGGCAAGATGATGTTGAGACCGCCAACATCCGGATTGGATTACATACTCTCGTTGTCGGGACAGTCTGGCATTCTACGAGAGCTGCGTTCCAAACTGCGCAGGTGGAAAGTTCTAGTGGCTATTTGCGGATCGACAACGGTTGTCATGCTATGTATTGTTCTGTGGAAGTGGTTTAAGAGGTACCAGGAACAACGCAGCTACGACATGTACGTCCAGCGGGTCATACAGCAGCGGGCGGTGCAGTCGGAAGGCTCCGATGTGGACGATTTCCAAGGCAGATCTCAGGACCTGGACTCCTGCGCAATCTGCCTGTCCCGACCCAGGGACTGTGTACTCCTCAACTGTGGGCATGTATGCGCGTGCTCGGAATGTGCAATTGTTCTTCAACCCCCTCAGTGTCCTATATGTAGAGATAGGATAGCTAGGATTGTACCACTTTATCACGCATGATGTCGGCTAATTTTCGAGTAATTTTAATGCTAAGTTTATGTATTCTGGAGCAATTAACTGTGTAGACTGGGGCCAAATATGTTAAGTCTCAGTCTTCATTTATTTTGTGCTTGTTAAATTTTGACAGGGTGTATTAATCTACATCTAGGGCTTAACTTCAGAATGCTCCACCACACATTATAGTTACTTATGTGGCGGAGTATTATATAGTCGTTCACAATAATCATTCATTAATTTATACATTTGACCACCATTTATCCATTTTACATCTCCTTTAAATCCCGTTCTCTGGTTGTCCAATCTCTTACCAAGTAGTGACAACTTAGAATGTCACCCTTTCTGATCCCAGTGTGTATTTATCAACTTTTCCGCAATGGCAGACAAATTATCACGCCATTGTGTCTAAACTCTTCTTTTGTTGAGTTAAAACTTGTCCTTTGTCAATATCTGGAGTTCTTTCCAACTCGTAGTGCACTATAGGTATACTTGTGTATTCATGTACAGGTTCATGTATGTACATGTATCTAAAGGAACCATTCATCTTTTGTCATATTTATTTTATTGGATAAGTAGACAAGTATTTTGTATAAGTGCCAAGACATTACAGAAACAGGCTACCTCATATAAGTAGGTGTTTTTAAAATAAGTTTGAACAAAAAATATATCTAGTCATGCTCACATTTTCTAGTGTCTATTTAGATGTAGAAGTAGCATTTTAATGAAATTATTAACATTCGTGCATATAACAAAGTGTTTAGTGTCACAGAGGTGTCGTGGACGAGTGGATATGTCACCCGACTGTGGATCACAAAGTCCGCTGTTCAAGTCCCACCGCGGCACTAATGTCCTTTGGCAAGACATTGATCTACATTTGCCACTCTCCAGTCTCCACCCAGGTGTTAAATGGGTACCCGATAGGATGCGCAAGCTAATGTGCTTAGATTAGCAAGTGTGCGCTTGTAAAAATGACGCCTGGCTGGAATGCTCCCCAGGGAGTGGAGAATGTGCATACATTGTGTGCGGGTAAGCCTGAATCCGATGACCGGGGTAATAATATATACATGTACATGTAAAGCGCTTTGAGAGGGCCTTCGGTCCTGAAAAGCGCTATATAAGAAAAAGCTATTATTATTATTATTATGATTTATTGCTTCTCTTCCAATAGGATACTCAAATACCCTATCAAATATTATGTATTTTATGAACTATGAAGTGGGTCCAAGTGAGTCCAGCCTGTAGATTAGGCTGGGACTGGGCATGAGACCAGGGCCCTGTTTCACAAAACTTTTTGTCGATAACAAATGTTAAAATTCCATGACAAATTTTCTCTCAGCCAATCAGATGCCATGATTTCAGTAGCTTACGACAGTTGTTATAACTTGTTATTGATATCAAGTTTAATGAAACAGGGCCCTGGTCAATGGCTACTGATATGCATGAGTGCAAAGAGCAAAGTCTATTTCAGCCATGGTTCAGGGCTTGCATAAGGGGCCATGCAAATCTGAGGTTCTGCATGCTCTCTTATCTCTGGTACAATCAAAGCCCTATTTGAACTTTTTATGATGACTTTTCTGACCAAGATAACATACAAAATCAAAAAATTTATTATTTTAAGCCATAATCCAAGTTCCCTGGACAGGGAAACAAATTAATAAAAATTTGGGGGCTACTTTTCAAGCTTGCTTGCATGAAAATAACACTCTTTAATTTGTTTTGCATTGAACTCTATGCAAATTTTGGGGGCTCTTTTGGGCATTTCGGGGGCTAATTTGCCCCGAGCCCCCGTGAATTTTTTTCCCTGTGACCCTGGATATGTTTCTCTGTTAAAAATCCTTTACGGTGGGCGAGTAGCCTCAAGTGTGAGAAAAGGCTCAGAGGTGCAAATTTCATGTAATAGGTATGTGATCATGTCCTGCAAAGAGGATTTTTAGCAGAGAAAGATGCCTTGGGAAATTGGATTTTTGCTTTAAATTTCTTGATTCTGTATGATATAGACCAGGTCCTCATTTTTTTAAGAGTTGCGATTGATCCAAATCAATCACAAGTTCTTTAATCAATCGCAAGTTTGCAGTCTTCTATCTCTAAAAATGTACATACCGGTAGTTGCGATTGATATCAATTGCTAAATAAGACGGGACCCTTTTATCCCATAGTAAAATAATACAGTGTAAATGGCATTATTAAATTCCTTTGATGCAAATAAAGAGTAAATTAGTATACATTTTAGTCCTTTTCTTTGGTGTTTGGCGATGCACGATTTCATTATTTAATTAGGCCCTGGCAACTCCTCATTTCATGCTTTTTTGATGATTTGTACTGTGCCTTATGTATACTTTAATAGGGCTTGCACATGTCTAGGTGTCTTTTTAGACTCATTGGATAAAGGTATTTTAAGCAGATTAAAACTTGTATCCGTGTTGCATATTAATATCAGTATGTAGCGAAGTCATGTACAATTGATTTCCTAATTTGCACCAATACTTTACATTCTGTTAAGTAAGAAATTGATCCCATGAAGGTTATAATGATGAAAATAATAATGAGAAAATGTCTTATTTACACAGGGTAGCCTCATCTTTATTATTACTGCTCTCCCTGAGGGTCCTGCAATTATACAGTGCGTCCCAGAAAAAACGAAACCGAGAAGTATCAATGTTTTATCATAACTTAATCACAACTATAATTAATGAATGATACATATTTGGAAAGCTTAGAGTCTCCTTTTTCAGTTGATGCTAGTCAGATGATGCATATTTCACGCACGAGTGAATAAAATCTATTTGAAGGAAGGAAACCAAAAAGACATTTGGCGGGCGGTATCTGAATTTCGAAGAAAAATTCACATTTCTAGAAAGTTGAGTTTCTGCCCTTTCATATGACACCTCAATCAGGAAAAATGAGCAAGGAATAACAAAGTTCTGTTTGTTTAAAGTAGCCCTTACATTTTCAAAATTTTAACAAACGAATTCATTTTCACTGGGTGCCTGCCGTATCAAAAAGCAGATTCGACACAAGACTTAACTCCGTTTCGTTGACAATCAGCCATGCATGAAGACTCTCGTCTACGGCCGATTGTCAACGAAACGGAGTTAAGTCTTTTGTTAATTTCGTTTATTGATACGGCAGGCAGCCAGTTTAAACGAACTCGTTTAATAAAATTATGGAAATGCAAGCACTACTTTAAACAAACAGAACTTTGTCGTTCCTCGCTCCTTTTTGCTGATTGAGGTGTCATATGAAAGGGCAGAAACTCAACTTTTTAGAAATATGAATTTTTCTTCGAAATTCAGATACCGCCCGCCAAATGTCTTTTTGGTTTCCTTCCTTCAAATTGCTTTTAATCACTCATGCGTGAAATATGCATCATCTGAGTAGCATCAACTGAAAGACGAGACTCTAAGCTTTCTAAATATGTATCATTCTTTAATTATGGTTGTGATTAAGTTATGATAAAACATCGATACTTCTCGGTTTCGTTTTTTCTGGGACGCACTGTATTATTAGTACCCTGGCCCTGGCTTAAGCTGAGCTACCATGATAAGGTGCTCCAGAATTCGAGGAATTTCTTCCTACCAGGTACCCATTTACTGCACCTGGGTGGAGAGTTGCAAATGTAGATTAATATCTTGGCAAAGGACAGGGCGTAGTAAGCTCTAAAGTCGGGTAGGGTAATCAAATCTAATAGCCTTGGATTAAGTCATTGTGCTAAACTCGACTTTACCAAGCTCAAAAGCTTGCACTGATTTGAGATTTCTAAAAGAATACTGGCCTTGTAGTTCATGGTTGGTATGTATACCTATTCAAAAAGTTGTTTGCTTTAGGACCCCGTTTCATGAAATTTGCGGAGAATAAAAATTGCTTTAATTCTACAAGTTTGCCCTCGGCCAAACAAAATGCAGTGATTGTAACTTGTTAGGAGTGATATGATTTAAGAAACCTAGAAATTTAACAAAACCTAGATTACATTGCCTAATAACCAAAGAAGAATTACAAGTGTAGGAAACTCTTTTATTCAGAGTTTGAATTCAGTAATCTCTAATTTTGGAGATTGATTTGTAACCATGTTGTGTACGGATGTTTGGACATCATTTTCACCGATATTGAACATGAACAGTCTAACGATATTGAAATGAATATGAATGTAAACCTTTGAACTTTAAAAATGCATTATTTGTATTGTTGGGTCAGTTAGAAATTAAATAACAAGTGCCCTTTTATTCAGGTACTACTGTATTACAACATTGAAATTGAGAAAGAAAGAGTTGATAGGATGAGTACCGAGTACATTAACATATAAAGTGTGATTAGCGAGGGTACAATAGAGAGATGGAGAGAAAGAGAGAGAGAGAGATCTGGAGTGACAAAAGAAAGATTGATAGAGAGTACTTGTGAGAGAGAGAGAGAGAGATAGAGAGAAAGAAAGAGAGGGGGTGTGAAGGAAAGAAAGAGATGGAGAGAGTACTGTGAAGATACACATGTATATCAACAAAGAAAGAAAGAGTTGATAGGATGAGTACTGGTACATTAAAAGATAAAGTGTGATAAGTGAGGGTACAATAGAGAGATGGAGAGAAAGAGAGAGAGATCTGGAGTGACAAAAGAAAGATTGGTAGAGTATTTGTGAGAGAGAGAGAGAGAGAGAGAAAGAAAGAGAGGGAGTGTGAAGGAAAGAAAGAGATGGAGAGAGTGTACTGTTAAGATGCACATGTATATCAACAAAGAAAGAAAGAGTTGATAGGATGAGTACTGGTACATTAAAAGATAAAGTGTGATAAGTGAGGGTACAATAGAGAGATGGAGAGAAAGAGAGAGAGATCTGGAGTGACAAAAGAAAGATTGATAGAGAGTATTTGTGAGAGAGAGAGAGAGAGAGAGAAAGAAAGAGAGGGAGTTTGAAGGAAAGAAAGAGATGGAGAGAGATTAAAACATCGAGCTGATAGTCTGAGACAGAGCAGGAAATGATAAGATACATAAATATGTAGTCGGATGATGGTATCCTTGGTAGTTCTAAAGAACTTCATATTAGTGTACTTTCTAATCAAAGATAGCCTTAATATGTAATTTAGCTCATGAACGAATTAGCCGTTGATAATATTGAAAATATGAAAGTAGATTTACTTTTTTTAAATATCACAATGAAAAAATATTGTAGAGGGCATTAGGTAAAACTGTATAAAAATCTACAGCTATTATATACTATTTCTCACACATTATATTTCATTTCAACTTAAAGGACAAGTCCACTCCAAAAATAACTTACTTTCAATAGAAGCAAAAAATCAGACAAACCAATCAAAAAAAGTTTGAGCAAAAACGAATAACTAATAAGAAAGTTATGAATTTTTGAAAAAGTATGTAAAACAATGGAACAATGAAAAGCACAAGACAAATTGGGAACTCACTCATCAGTCTGTGACGTCATGTCCTCACTATCCACTCATTATTTTCTTTATATTGATAATATAAATTTTCTATTTCCCCCCTAAATATCTTATTTCTTCACACCAGCATCCAAGTTTAGATTGGTAGTAATATTATTTTGTGTGGATCCACTAATATAGAGTAATTTTTTTTCCCAGTTAAATCATGAAAATGTGAATTTTGATAAACTATTTATATAAAAATCAATAATTATGAATATACTATATTCCAAGTTTATAAAAGATTCTGTGAAGCATGCACGCAATATGATACAAATCATATAACCTGGACAAAGATATGGGGGAATCAAGTTTTAGGGGATAAAAAGGGAAACTGGATTAAACCATATCAAGCAATAGATAAATAGTGAGGACATGACGTCACAAACTGATAACCAAATTGGCAGTTTATGTATTGATTTTCATTGTTCCATAGTCTTACATATTTTTTCAAAAATTCATAACTTTCTTATTAGTTATCCGATTTTGCTCAAACATTTTGATTGGTTTTTCTGCTTCTATTGAAAGTAACTTATTTTGGAGTGGACTTGTACTTTAATGGCTATTTACAACTTAAAAATGAAACTTTTAGCAGCATTTGGTCTTTATAAAAATTTATTCCACATATTGCATATAGGTTTTCATACACTGCATACGCCTACATCCCAAAATGTTTACATATGTATATTCCATTCACAGCAATTACATCATAGGAAGAAATGTTGATTGCATTGTGTCATAAGCCTTAACAATATAATCATATTCTATCATCAAAACAAACTATATTTGCAAAGCACTAGATTTCAATTTTGTTATCTCTTAATACCTTAATAATCAGCATCTACATACAAAATATCAATATGCATTTATATAGCTGCTACATGACATGAAATCTGCATCGTCTAAAATGCACCAGAAATTTAGAAGTTAAGAAATATGATTTAGCCCTATTGAATCAAGATGATGCTGTTCTATACAGTGTGTATCAATAAAAGGTACACACTTTGATAAAATGCTCCAGAATTATAATTTCACAAAGCACATGTAATAATTGCCTGATATGCACTTTGATCCAATCCAAGACTGAAACATTTTTGCAAGTTTCTCCAAATTTGCTTTTAGTTTTTCAGAAACAAGTATTACTAATATAAAGCAATATATATCAAGTACTGGTCTATGATACAATACAAAAAAACTCTCTTTTATAAAGAAATTATGCACTCAATTGATGATCTGCTATTTCTCATGGGTATACATTTTATGCAACAATTCCTCACTTTCGTTTGTCTGGAGATGGTCCATAGTACCCTGGTCAGACCAACAAGACAGACACTAGGGCCCTGTTTCATAAAACTTGTTATCAATAACAAGTTACAATAACTGTTTTAAGCTACTGAAACTGTGCCATTTCATTGGCTGAGAGCAGAAGGCATGTATCTGATCGGGATCACACAAAAATAAGGTGAACCAAAATATGTGACATCATGAGCATGCTCTCTTCAAAATAATTTTCTTGCATTTTACTACCATATATCGGGCATGAAACAGTAATTAAAATGTGGAGTCAATTCATAGACAATTTATGATCGATGGCACAAAGAAATTATCACCTGAGTTGTAAGGCTCACCTAATATTCACATCAATGTTATGATTCAGGTGCACTCACAAAGCATCATGTGCTTTTTTTAAATATAAAACTACATGTACCTAAAAATCTTCAAAGTTGCAATGTCAGGCATGTCATATAAATAAATGTGAAAGATGATACAAGGCTGCTTATAAATCTAGCTACAATAATAAGTGTAACTTAGATGAGGTAAAACACTTGATGTAAAACAAATAAGAGCATCTATGCCTTTTTAAATATTTTAAAACTATAAAAGTCGTACAAAGATCATAATTTTAACTCACATTGTAACTTATGTCAATCAAGGTTTACTCGTTGAAAGACTCACAATTTCACTCCCTCACAAGGACACATTTCAATTTTTCAAACTGTGTTGCCTCTTCCCATGTCATCATCATCATCATCATCATCATCATCATCATCATCATCATCATCATCATCATCCTCACCATCATCATCATCCATCATCATCAGGCCTAAAAAGAAAGATGTTGTATTGCCCTTTAGGTGCCAACAACATGGGTCGGTCGGTCAGTCAGAAATTTTGTTGGTTCTCTTTTTTTTCTCCCTCTTTGAATGCTTTAATACATTTTTCTCTAAAAAAACGGTTAAAATTTTTTTTTTTTAAATTAAAAAGCCGACCATAGATTTCAAGATTTTGGGGTCGGTCGCAAAGGGCAATACAACATCTTTCTTTTTTTAGGCCTCATCATCATCATCTAAATTATCATCATCCTTATCAATACATTATTATTTTAAATACTCCTGTATCCTGAATACCACGACTCGTATCAATGAAATATGCTTACCGGTACACTACAAAACATTCCTAGAACTAAAACCACAGTGAATTTTGTTATACACTGTGGAAAATATTGTGATTTTTCTCAATATCCTAAGGTTCATGGGATGAAAATCCACCCCACATGCATGATTCTCCTTGTCTCTGGGATTCTTAACTGAAGCTCAAAGTTCATAATTGCTGGTCTTAGCGACTAATTTACCATCGGCATGCATCAGTGTGGAGGGGGTTGTTTCTCCGATTCGGTTCCTATGACGACCCTCTCAACCTCTTCTATATCGATGCCTTTCTCCAGGATGGCTTCCTGCAATATGAAATTGATCAGAGATGTGAACAAATTGGGTTAGCTTTAGAGGTAGACTATGCAAACTCTATAGCAGGAATCTACCATATAGGTAAAACAAATTTGCTTAAAGAGAAGGTTGAGTTCTGGGAAGAGGTGACAAATAATTTGTGAGCATTATCATTGTATTATGGAAGTGTGGAAGAACATCCGATAAAAAAATTTCCATGAAAAACATGACTCTTCAAATGCCTTAATATTGGAAATATGGCATGTAACATCATTAAAATCAGATCGGATTTTAAAGTAAAGCCACATGTTTGTGTAGTCCCATATACATCTTTCTGTGTACAGTGCTTGTAACTTCACAAAGACTGGACCAAATTTCTTATCATTTTGAATTTTTGATGATTCCAGAACTTTGCAGTACACACCGATACTTATATGCTAGATGATCAACCTTTTCTGATCGATTCCACAACATTTCTTTCACAATGCAATTGCATGACAAGAAGTCAACTTTATCTTTAATGAATAATAATAATAATAATATCAGTGGCTTCTTATAGTGACATGTCTGTCACACTTGACACTCCTGTTACTCCCCTATTAAAAGGAGTCATAGCTTCACTAAATGCCCTTTCTTCTTCTCCGGGGTACATTCAATTTGAATGAAATGGATAATGTTAATTCTAATGATAGAAAGAAAATAAGTTTTAAATGAAATATGGTACGCTTGCTGGCCGTGTTAAAAAGTAGAGACCATGTCAAAACAAGAATAAACCCCTAAAAACAATCGGATGATTTGAAATAATTGTCAAAACTAGTGAGCAAACCTTGACACACTCCTGGTATTTCTTGAAGAGATCCCCACAAGCATCTGTTGAGTCTCCTTTCAGGAACTTTTCACTGAACCATGAATTAAAGCATGCATCGTACGCTTGCTTCAGTCCTGTACAGTCTGGACTCAGGCTGTTCATTCTGAAGATTTTCTAGGAAAAAAGATAAATTCCATTTGAAAAAAATTACAATAAAGCATTACCGGTAACAATAGATTGATCTTAAAAATATGAGTACACTATACTTCAAGTGCTGTACACACCTAACCCAACATATTTTTGCCATAATTTTGGAAATAGAGCAGGTTTTCAAATATTTGGAGAGTCATTAAAGATCAAGAGAAACATAATACATATAATTTTTAAAAACGTAGCAGAAATGGAGGCAGCCAAAGAATTGTTATTCATCGACAATGCATTGGCAGTTATTGAGTTAATAATTGATCCGACTCACAATAATAATATGATCGATTATATCCCGATATTAAAATGATAGCTTCCAAGAAATGAAGGAGCTCAATTGGGATTACTGTAAAAAGTAATCTATTTTCCCAATGCATTGTTAGCTTCTGTTGGACTTGAACAGGTGTGAACATGGCAAAATCCATTTTCACTAAATGCATGCAAATGCAAGGACACAAAAGTTAACGAATGGGACTGTACTTGGCAGTTTATGTATTGATTTTCATTGTTCCATAGTCTTACATATTTTTTCAAAAATTCATAACTTTCTTATTAGTTATCCGATTTTGCTCAAACATTTTGATTGGTTTTTCTGCTTCTATTGAAAGTAACTTATTTTGGAGTGGACTTGTACTTTAATGGCTATTTACAACTTAAAAATGAAACTTTTAGCAGCATTTGGTCTTTATAAAAATTTATTCCACATATTGCATATAGGTTTTCATACACTGCATACGCCTACATCCCAAAATGTTTACATATGTATATTCCATTCACAGCAATTACATCATAGGAAGAAATGTTGATTGCATTGTGTCATAAGCCTTAACAATATAATCATATTCTATCATCAAAACAAACTATATTTGCAAAGCACTAGATTTCAATTTTGTTATCTCTTAATACCTTAATAATCAGCATCTACATACAAAATATCAATATGCATTTATATAGCTGCTACATGACATGAAATCTGCATCGTCTAAAAAGCACCAGAAATTTAGAAGTATATTTAGCAGTTATTGAGTTAATAATTGATCCGACTCACAATAATAATATGATCGATTATATCCCGATATTAAAATGATAGCTTCCAAGAAATGAAGGAGCTCAATTGGGATTACTGTAAAAAGTAATCTATTTTCCCAATGCATTGTTAGCTTCTGTTGGACTTGAACAGGTGTGAACATGGCAAAATCCATTTTCACTAAATGCATGCAAATGCAAGGACACAAAAGTTAACGAATGGGACTGTACTTAAAAAAAATTGGGGAAATACAGGAGACATGGCATCAGTAACTGTAATTTACGTGAATTTATACTAAGAAAGGGATGCTCGTATGACTTACCTATAATCAGGACTAGATTTTAATGACTTTTAAAAAGCACAGGGTTCAGATTTACTAGTTTTAGAAGTTTAATCTTTGATGTGCAGTCAACCCACAATGGTTATGGTACATTCAATGAAGTAAATGAAAAGGGGAAAAATAGTTCACATAGTTCGCGTTTCAATGGGATGTCGGTGAACTTGTACTTTTGACGGTTTCATGAAACGCTTCCTTGGTGTGAAGTCATTAAAGAAAGTCGTTTCAACCTGTTTGAATGCAAATTGAGAAGAAAATCATATCAATTGCCCTGGGTTAACAGCCTGAGATGCATGATAGTATAACAAGTGAGCAACTATAGAAGGAATATCTGCACCTGCGAATTAAATACAAATTATTCGCTTGCTAACTTAGTTTTATGGCAATATTTTGAATATTGTGTTATTAATGTCCTTCATTTCGACCCCTTTCATTTGTTTATCTGACAGATTGTGTTACAGTAGTACCTTGTAAATTTTGAACACATAATTTTTGAAAATGTATTTTTTGAAGTTTTCATATATCCCGGGGTTTTATAATCATTTTCCCCCTGAGATTACTCTTAAAACGGGATTACCCTTCAGAGAAATATTTAGAAATTTATTTGTTGGACCATGAGGCAGATATAGGAACGATATAGCTTTTAACACCAGATAACATTAAGATACAAAGCATAACCATGGGACTCATGTTCTGTGTTATAGGCCTAGTTTGATGTTATTTACACCAAATAGAACAGTTCTCCGTGCATGGCATCACACATATGGTCAGGCGTGTACGCAGGGGGGGGGGGGGGGGTTAAACCCCTGTTTTAAATGTGTGTATTTTGGAGCAACCCCCCCCCCCCCCCTTGATTTTTTTTTTTTTTATAATAATATTTTTTTTTAATTAAAAAAAAAAAAAGCTTATGGATGACCTAAAAAGGTGACATTGTGGTTTCATATTCGTCTATGGGCAACCTCTTTCGCAATCGGGTCATTCAAATTAAAACTAGACCTCATAATCAAAGTATGAGACTGGATGTTCATTCGGATATTCAGTATTTCATGTTCATTTGTTTATTATTTTTCTCTATGATCTTTACTGACATGATTTTACATTATACAATCTTCTTATTTGTCTGATATATTTATATTGCATTTTATGCTTTCTCTTTCTTTCGACATTCTTTATTTTTGTTGAAACATCTCTTTATTCATATCTTCATATTTGTCATTATAACTGCCTCATTATAGGGGTAATTTTTTAATGGTTTGTGTTGATTAATCTTGATTGAGTAGGTGATCTTTGTTTCTTTTCATTTAACATCTTTTTCTTTATTCATCATTGTATTTTGTTTCCATCAAGGGTGTCGATTTGTATCCGTGGTTGGGGGGGATGATAGGTGCCAAAATATTTTCGGCAATGGATCAAAGCAACCAAGAGGTAGAAGCGTGTGGCAGGTTACACCCCCTCCCCAAGCGCGTAGCCAGGATTTCATTTTAAGGGGCGGTAGTGAGCACGCGACCCCTAACTCCCCCGCGAAGCGCGGAAACTTTGACGTTTCATTAAATTATTAGAGAAAGAAGACGATTCGTTGAACCGTTCTCGACTCTAAATCCTTGTCTGAATCAGTTCCCCATCCCCCCCCCCCCCGCGCGAAGCGCGGAAGCTCTGACGTTTCATTAGATTATTAAAGAAAGAAGACGATTCGATACATCATTCTCGACTCTAAATCCTTGTCTGAATTCAGTTTCCCCGCTCCCGCGCAAAGCGCGGAAGCTTTGACGTTTCATTAGATTATAGGTTTTCCCGGCCAATTTCGTAAAAGCAGCAATCAATTTCATTAACGTGCATTCATGTTCGAGCAAATTTTCTCCGCTCGTTGCTCCCCTGTTTCATTTTTAAACTTGTTGCATTCAATTTCGTTTTGAGTCACCGAATTTTCTAAATATGCACATTCAAATTTAAGCTTGGTTCAATCAATTTGGAAAATGAAACCGCAATTCGCCAAAGAATTCACCTCCCACTCAACATTGGCGAAATTGAATGACTCTTTATACGCATTTGCGTATAAAGAGTCATTCAATTTCGCCAATGTTGAGTGGGAGGTGAATTCTTTGGCGAATTGCGGTTTCATTTTCGTCTATGGGCAACCTCTTTCGCAATCGGGTCATTCAAATTAAAACTAGACCTCATAATCATAGTATGAGGCTTGATGTTCTTTCGGATATTCAGTATTTCATGTTTATTTATTTATTCTTTTTCTCTATGATCTTTTCTGACATGATTTCAAATTATACAATCTTCTTATTTATCTGATATATATATATTGCATTTTATGTTTTCTCTTACTTTCGACATTCTTTATTTTTGTTGAAACATCACTTTATTCATATCTTCATATTTTTCATTATAAATGCCTTAGGGGTTATGTTTTAAATGGTTTGTTTTGATCAATCTTGATTGAGTAGGTGAAATTTCTTTCTTTTCATTTAACATCTTTTTCTTTATTCATCATTGTATTTTGTTTCCATCATGTCCATGTCTATTAAACCTGAACTTTACCTCTGTCCAAGATCTTGTGCTTAGAAGAGAAGTCACAAATTGTGCACCTTCTCTGGGGACAGTTACCTGTGTAATGACAGAACGAATACGCATGTCATTCCTCCAAGTAAACTTTGCATAAAATTATTCAAACAGAAGTATATTATGTGACAAATTAAAATCAAATGAAAAGCAATGCACAAAATTTAATGTCACAAATGTATGCCTAATCACGAAATTGAATGGACGAAGACATACCACCGTCTGTCCGGCGCGAATTTGAATGCCCTTTGCACGCTTTTCTAAATTGAATGCTCGTTTTGCACTTCTCCGCGACTAGAGTATGAAATCGCATGCTACTAAATCAAATTGAATGACGCAATTAGCTTTTTGAATGTTGATCTACATAGTCATTCAATTTCGCACGAACTTGAATGAACGTAACGTTAATTCGGATGCTAAGTTTACGAAGTTGGGCGGGAAAACCTATATTAAAGAAAGAAAACGATTCATTGTACCATTCTCGACTCTTAATCCTTCGGTCTGAATTCAGTCCCCCCCCCCCCCCCCCACCACCCCCTCCGCGCGAAGCGCGGAAGCTTTGACATTTCATTAAATTATTAGAGAAAGAAGACGATTCCTTGTACCGTTCTCAACTCTAAATCCTTGTCTGAATTCAGTTTCCCCGCTCCCGCGCGAAGCGCGGAAGCTTTCTCCTTGTCTCCGATCTCATCACGAATTCGTCAAAGAGTTCATCTATGTTTACACTGTCCAGGATTGTCTGATGTGCATTGCAGATTGCTACTTTTGCGCTTCGCGCTTAACATTTAGCTCGTTGCTTTTTAACGCTGCGTCTTTGCATTTGGCGCACTGCATTTCTATGATGCTGTTGATTGAACAAATTGAATAAATTCATCAATTCCTGATGAAGCCGTATGAGCGAGAATTCAATTTATTCTTGTCTCATATACGGTTGTCTCATTTACTTCGTATATTATGTATGTATTATGAAAATGAGATAGCAAAATGTGTATATTGATCGTCATCTTGCGAGTAATATATAGTAACTACTCTCATCAGGCTCTCATCATTAATTTTTCTCTTCATTTTTTTTTTGATGGTGAATTATTGGGGGGGGGGATGATTGTACAGGCCATCCCCCCCCCCCACACCTGAAATATTGGGGGGGGGGGATATATCCCCCCATCCCCCCCCCCCGGGATCGACACCCATGGTTTCCATCATGTTCATGCCTATTAAACCTAAACTCTATAACAAGATCTGTCTATATATAGCTTGTGCTTAGAAGAGAAGTCACAAATTGTGCACCTTCTCTGGGGACAGTATGTCATTCCTACAAGTAAACTTTGCATAAAACTATTCATACAGAAGTATATTAAGTGACAAATTAACATCAAATGAAAAGCAATGCACAAATGTCACATTATGTATGCCTAATCACGAAATTGAATGCATGAAGACATACCACCGTCTGTCCGGCGCGAATTTGAATGCTCTTTGCACACTTTTCTAAATTGAATGCTCGTTTTGCACGTCTCCGTGGCAAGAGTATGAAATCGCATGCTACTAAATCAAATTGAATGACGCAATTAGCTTTTTGAATGTTGATCTACATAGTCATTCAATTTCGCACGAACTTGAATGAACGTAACGTTAATTCGGATGCTAAGTTTACGAAGTTGGGCGGGAAAACCTATATTAAAAAAAAAAAAAAAAAAAAAAAAAAAAAATACTCCCATAGTTGACCTAAAAAAGGTGACCTTACCCCCCCCCCAACGGAGCAAAATCTCAAATTTCGAGACCAAAATTAAAAAAAAAAAATGTCCTCTTACCCCCCCCCCCCCTCCCCCCCCCCCCCCCCCCCGCTTATTCAGCGGCTGGCTGAGTCGTTGCGAAATTTTCGGCCCGATTTATAAATGTTAAACCCCCCCCCCCCCCTTGAAAAAATCCTGCGTACGCGCCTGACTTGGACTATAGGCTTATATCGTCAACAATATACATACTACTGCATATGATGTGTATTGAAAATGGCAGATAAGTCATCATAATTATTGTTAACTTTAAAACCAGCTTTTAGGATTATATAGTGTATATAATTATAACTGAAAGTACAGCTTCAGTCCCCGCTCTCCATCCCAGCCCCCCCCCCCACTCAGTGTTATTTAGGGTACACGTATGCATGTTCCCTCCCTTTGAAAGCACCCCCTAAGTCCGATGTGTGAAGTCAATACGGGCCGGATTAGTGTGTAATATTACGAGCCGGACTTTGGTGCATGAAAAGTACCCCTTTACCGGACATTTTGGGAACACGAATGCGGTCCCTCCGACCCCGGAGACGAGGCGGGGAATGGGGTCTTCACTGGCCCACGCCCACATTTGCGCCAGCCCCACCCCCCTCCCCCCCTCCCCCCCCCCCATTCCCAAGCCTGCATGCCCAAACTGCAGGCTTAGAAGCGAGCGGAACTTGAAGCTGTACTTCAGTTATACACTACATAAGCAGGGTAGATACGGCACTCCATAACTTGTATGCTACAAATATTAGGCTCAATATCTTTCGATACCAAACTGTAATTGAGGGTAGGCGGAGCGACTTAAAAAAAAAGGGGGAGGGGGCACTGACAAAAAGGGCAATTTCTGGAGGCGCCGCCTCTGTGCGATTGGTTTGGGTTTATTGCCCCCCCCCTCGTCCCCCCCCACACACACACACTGCTAAATTATGGGGGGGGGGGGGGGGCATTACGCCTGTGACCGAAACCGAGATCTGCTTTTAACGAAAGCTGGTTTCCGTATAGGTCGCAGCCATTTTCAAGAAGCACGCATTTTAAACGCAATGATAATTTCGTGCGACAAAGGATTAATCCGGAAATTGACTGTAAACAAAACAAAACTAAACAACATTATTCTTGCAATTTCCTTAGGCCTATACATCCCCTTGTTCACATAATAATCTATGATTTTTCATCAACACATCCCTGGAGTTGTTATTAGCTGTGGCGGTTGGGGGTGGGGGTGGGGTGGGCATGCACTCCTGTTAAATGGCGATTTTTTTTTTCTAAAAGGAAGATATCTTTTTTAAAAGAAGAAAACAGAGATTGAAGAGGAAGAGAAAGGAATCACATGTGCAAAAGATGCAACGGCCTCTATACCTACACACTTCTTGATAATAATATGGTCTATATTGGCCATCTTACTTTGTATCGATCAATTATATAAGTAAGAGCGGTGCCTCTCCCCCCCCCCAATCAATGATTTGACCCAAGCTACGTACGTCACAGTTATTTGTTGCTCACTAGCTATTATCATAATCATCAGTGATGACTTTGACAAGGAAATGAAAAATGAGAACAGTTTCTTTAAAAAAGAAATATGATCCATTTGTAATACCTATTATATACTCGAATGCCTGATTGGTGGGATCTCGGTTGACTGAGCACTTGACTCATAATTGTGTTTTCAGATTTCGACTGAAGAAAGAAAAAAATTCCCCTTTTGGGGAAGTGCACTGAGGTGACACACGCTTCGTACAATTGCACTGCAAATACAGTATTTGGGTTTCACTCGTACTTGTCCTTGCCTGACACCAGTATCGGGATTTTGCCATAGCTGCGATATAAAAACGGTCGACAGTCTATACAAAAAAAAGAGTATTATCATTTTTATGCACACGGAGGTGTTCCGGTAGCTTGTTGCTTACCACTACAGAATACCGTATGGACGTCAACCTCGAAATCAATATTAGTTTATCGGCCTTGTCGATATGTTTGTCAACTTTTTCCACATTATCTTTTGAAACGGATAAGTGCCTAATGAATTTGTGTCTAGACATGGTAGGAGGGTATTTTCGTTCGTGGTATCAACGCCTTGGAAAAGATTAACATGCAACGAGTCATAGGAATGCATGCAGCTACAATATCAAAAGACATTGCTGAGATCCATGTTCTTCATCAGTTACCATTTGAAAGTCAGTTGTAAGTATAATGGGAGAGTAAAAATGAAGTCAGTATAAGGATCACAAGACGTGTTACTAGTACCATGGGGGCTTCTTGGCATAAAGTGAAAAACAGGCAAACTGACTTCATTCTTAGAAAATTAACCCCGGGGCGCAGACAGAATTATGATAGGCATACCAACGACGAAAGTGGCAAACCCGTGGTCATTGAACTCAACGAAGAGGAAGAAAGAGAACGAATGAAGAGTATCGTCGTTCCTGACGGCGACTTCCTCCTATACTGGCTGACGGTGGTCAGCGTCGCTGTGGTGTATAACCTCTGGGCGTTGATCGCCCGCGAGGCCTGGCCTGCGCTTCAAGAGAAAAGCCGTGTCGGCTGGTTCCTTGCGGATTACTTCTGTGACTTCATCTACATTCTGGACATGGCGGTCCAGGCCCGTACGGCGTACTTGAAACACGGTCTCCATGTCCTAGACGGACAGAAACTCTTAAGACATTATGTCAGATCGTGGCAGGGCGTGGTTGATCTCCTCTCTCTCCTCCCCACCGATCTCTTCTACCTCCTTGATACCAACCGCCTGCATCCGATCGTGAGATGTCCGAGGTTCCTTCGGGTCTACAGGTTCCATCTCTGGTATGTGAAAGTAGAGAGTAGGATCCAGTTCCCGAATGTTTTCCGAGTTTTCAATCATATTCACGTGTTGTTGTTGGGCATCCATTGGACCGGCGCAGTTTATTATCTCATCAGTAAAGCTATTGCGGGGGCTTCACCCACATTTAATGATTGGGTATACTCAGAGCCCTTCGGGAGGAACGCAACATTAGCTCATAAATACCTTGCTTCATTCTACTGGTCAACATTAACATTGACCACGATCGGTGACCTCCCAGCTCCTAAAAACGAAATTGAGTGAGTAAAAGTCCCAGCTAGTTTAATAATTATCAGTCTAATTCTTTTTCTTCTTTTTTTCTTCAACTTTTGTATATTCTTCCACAAATAACGGAAAATAGATGAAAAATTAAACTGAAATTGAAAGAATGATATTGAATTAAATTGTGACCGACATCTAAATAATACAAAATATTTGTTCGCATATGTAGAAAATGAAGAACTCTTGTGCAACAACTTCTTTTCGGAGCCAACATGAACATCAAAACAATCACAAGAAAATTTATTTAAAAAATCTCTCAAATTAACATTATAACCATTACCGATAATGTGAAATATTCAAGAATAAACAGACGAAAATAAATGTTAAAAAGCGTGTACATGTACATTCTTCGGGAGGATTGCCACATTAGCTCATAAATACCTTGCAGTCTGAACTTTTCTTATCTGAACTGGTTGGTATAGGAAATTGATCATACATGGAATTCTTTTAAATTTGGTACATAAATTACCCAATTTCGGTGTATTATACTCGACTTTCCTCTTATATTAAACTTTGCAACGTTTAACATGAAATTATGAACAGATTTATCAATGTATCACGAATGCTTGCTATATTCCCGCATTTCTTTTGTCACTCCTGTACATTTTGTTTTCATCTCATTTTATGTCGTTATAAATCCATTCTTTCGCAAAGAAACATACAATGACAACCAAATTTATGTGCTTGTTTTATTCATATTATCATATATATATATATATATCAATATCTATGTTATTTGTCTATTGGTGTTCATTATTTCAGGTACTTCGTGCAAATTGTTGGATATCTGGTCGGCATATTTATTTTCGCTACCGTTGTCGGTAAGATTTGCTAATTACAGTTTCAGTTTTCTCCCCATTTTTACTTTGATTACAAGTTTTCCCGTGCATAGTCATGCCATGATAGAGTGTCAGGAAAGGGAGGGGGACAAGGGTAATATCTTCCCTAATAAATGAATTTAGTTTTATTCAGCACAGCCGTTCGGACTGCCCTGCCTATAGGGACTGATCCGGGATGTGTAAAGGGTAGGGGCGCAAATCAGAAAAATTATACATTGAGGAGGCATTTTTGTTGTTGTTGTTGTTGTTGTTGTTGTTATGAACTTAGGGTATAATACTTGTGTTTGAAAAGAGGGGGTAGGGCGGCTTTGTT
Organism: Strongylocentrotus droebachiensis; assembly: GCA_035222895.1. Lineage (NCBI taxonomy): Eukaryota > Metazoa > Echinodermata > Echinoidea > Camarodonta > Strongylocentrotidae > Strongylocentrotus > Strongylocentrotus droebachiensis. The sequence continues at coordinate 27,472 of JAVYIG010007081.1, forward strand.
GTGCCGAACAGATTCATCAATTAATATCTAAACATTTGTTACATAATACTAACTGTACAGATCTAACCATGCTAGAAAAATTGAATAATAAATTATTGGCTCTTCTTGACAAATGGCCTTTCTGATACAGAGGCAACCTAGTAAATGAAATCAACTCAAATCGAGTTTGGTCTGTTTGGTTTGGTTTGTTTGTTTATTTTACCTGACTACTGATAAAGCATGTGTATGCTTGTAAGTAAGCAACCATGTGTCCTACGGCTTAAGGCCTCTCTGAGGAACTTGGTAATAAGAATAAACATGCTTTACCAAAAAGCTATAATGCATTGACTTGGTTTCTAACCCGGGATTTCCTGGTTGTGAGACCACTACTCTAACAGTACCACTGAACCATCTCACATCCTGTATATCAAATCACAATCGAAGTCATTAGTATACATCAATCATATTCGTATTATTGATCTAAAATAACAGGGCAAGTTGGTGCAGTCATCGCGAATCGAAATGCTACTCGGATGGACTTCGAGCGGCAAGTTGTAAGTCAACATTTGTTACCTTTTTTTGTTTCGTTTTTGTTTCTCACTTACTTTTGGTCGTCCTCAAATAAACAAAAGTTTCTCGCAAAAGTCATCTATATATAATGACTAAACTTTTTTTTTAGACAGGGGTCGTAAACAACAAACTACATGTATGTGTTTTTAAAAGACTACTACAGTTCCAATAAGTATGTATATTTTTAGACAACCAATTTCATTGACACATCCTTTTGCCTTATTATGACCATTGTAAAGAGTAATGTTATATTCTTTTGGATGATTCTTGTCAACGATTTGTGAATAATTTTTATGTTACATTCTCGTGAAAATGTTGTTTCTTACTTCAAAAGGAGATAAAGGGACATAATGTGGAAACTACATGAACTGAACTGATGTATTACTTTGGTCATTGGTTTGTTTGTTGGTTTGTATGATTGTTTGTCTGTTGTTCGCTTGTTTGATTTCTTTCGAGTAATCGTGTAATAATGGTTTTAAATTTTCATTATTGATCCCTGCCAGGATCATGCTAAGCGGTACATGCGAAGAAACAATGTTCCAAGGGTACTGCAGTTACGGGTACTGCGGTGGTATGATTACACCTGGGCACGGTAAGTTATTGCATAGGTGGAAGGTGGAATAGGAAAACAAATAATAACAATAAGTGTTATAAATAATATAATAACAATAATAAATTATCTTTCCATAATGTTTATTACACGTTTCTTAGCGCTTTACACACACAAATGTTGACTATTATGATAGTCCTATGATAATGAAAATAATATCAAGTATTAACGGTAATAGTTACAATTTACAGATTACACTAACTTGAACTTATATTACAAACATCTAGTCAAATACAAAGTCTCCAGGCGCGGATCCAGGGGGGGGGCCGAGCGTGCCTTGCCCCCCCCCCCCCCCGCAAAAAAAAAAAAAAAAGGAGAGAGAGAAGAAAAAGAAGGGAAAGAGGAGAGAAAGGGAAAAACAGAAGAGGAAGAAGAAAAGAAAAGAGGGAAGAAGGAGATCGGGGGGGGGGGGGGACTTGCCTCCCACTTCCCCCCTCCCCAATAAAAAATAAAAGAGAAGGAAGGAAAGGGAAAGAAAAAAGATAAAGAGGAGATAAAGGAAAGGACAAAATAGGAAGAAAAAAAGAAAAGGGAGAAAAGAAGCGGAGATCAGTTGCGGTTAATCCCGCCCAGGCGCGGATCCACGGGGGGGGGGCCGACGGGCCCGGCCCCCCCCCCCCCTGAAAAAAAAGGAAAGGAAAGGAAAGGAAAGAAAAGGAAAGGAAAGGAAAGGAAAGGAAAGGAAAGGAAAGGAAAGGAAAGGAAAAGGGAAGAAAGAAGGGCTAAAACACGAGTTCGCTTATGATTTAATGAAACGTACAAGCTTCCGCGCTTCGCGCGGGAGGGAGGAGGGGAAAACTGAATTCAGATGAGGATTAAGAGTCGAGAACGGTACAACGAATCGTCTTCTTTCTCTAATGATTTAATGAGACGTAAAAGCTTCCGAGCTTTGCGCGGGAGAGGGGGATGAATTAAGACGAGGATTAAGAGTAAAAAACTGTACAACGAATCGTCTTCTTTTTCTAATGATTTAATGAAACGTAAAAGCTTCCGCGCTTCGCGCGGGAGGGGAAAAACTATTTTCAGACCAGTAAGCACGTACGGAAGGGGGGGGGGGGAGGGGGTTAGGGGGTTGACCCACCCCCCTTCGGTTTTTTATGTGTGTATTTTGGAGCAACCCCCCCCCCCCTTTTCTGCGATTTTTTTTTTTTTTTTTTTTTTTTTTAATTAAAAAAAAAAAAATAAAAAAATATGCCAATGGCTGACCTAAAAAGGTAAAAAAATGTGACCTCACCCCCCAAACGGAAAAAATTGTCAATTTTTCAAATTTCGAGACCAAAAAAAAAAAGTGTCCTCTTTCCCCCCCCCCCCCCCCCCCCCCTGAGTCGTTACGATTTTTTTTCGGATCAAAACAAAAAAAGTGGGCCCCCCCCCCTAAGAAATCCTGGATCCGCGCCTGAAAGTCTCAGTGGGAAAATGAAGCATACGAATTTCCAAGAAGCGATTATATTTTACACCCGAAAGGTTTATGTATATGTGCATGAGAGATTACCGTTTCATCCTTTCAAAAGAACATTTTTCTCACTTTATGATTTGGTTGTATAGAGGGGCCACGCATGGACAATGTGACGTCAATTCACTGGGACTCCTTCCCGACACACACCGTACAGAACTTGCACTTCATGTCAATCTTCAGACACTTAAAAGGGTAAGTTTGCTTATAAAGAATTTATGAATAAACGATTGAATAGATAGATGAATGAATATGAAGAGTATACCTGTATATATGAAATAAACTTAGCACTTTATGTCTCAAACCTTTGTGAAACCGACCCTCATTGTATCTACAAGGATATTCAGGAGAGAAGGAGGCACTGTGGTAGCATAAGAGGAAGAAGAAGAAGAATAAAAAAGGGGAGAAAGAAGAAGGAGAAGTAGTACTACTAGTAGTAGTAGCAGTAGTAGTAGTAGTAATTGTAGTAGTAGTAGTAGTAGTAGTAGTAGTACTAGTAGTAGCATTATAATAACAGTAATAGTAGTATTACTACTAGTAGTAGTAGTAGTAGTAGTAGTAGTAGTAGTAGTAGTACAAGTAGTTATATGATATCAATAATTAATTAACTTTTCCTTCATCTCAGGTTTCTCTTTTCAAAGTTTGTCCACCAGAGATCTTGAATGATTTAGTACTCAGGATGCAGTTCTGTATTTGTACTCCTGGTGACAAAATATGCAAGATGGGAGCCATTGCTAAAGAGATGTTCTTCATTTCGGATGGTAAATTCAAGGTTACCGAGTAAGTGCTCTGTAAATTAAAAATGATTACATATGATTACAATAATACTAGAAAGTAGAATAACAGAATAGTAAATAATTGAGTCTTATTTACCAAGCCCACAATATTGATCCTCCCGCGGGTCAAGCAGTTATTATTCCCAGCGATTGTCAGGCACCCACTTATTTACACCTCAACACCTGCATGGTGGAGAGTGAACAATGAGGATCAAAGTCTTGCGGAAAGGACATCAGTACCCGGTTAGGATTCGAACCCTCAACCGTGAGATTGAGAGTCAAGTGAATGAACCATTATACCACGACTCCTACATGTAAATGACAATTGAAAATATATCAATTTCAATCAACAATATGTAGTTCTTTAGAAATTTATTGTAACTATTGTAAACCTATTGTAACTATGAAACGTTAGCAAATGGAGGAAAAAAAGAATGAAATTAATGGAAAATTTTGCCTGGGATAAAACGTTCTACTACCTACTCCTACTAATAATGATTACTGTTTCTTGTAAAGCTCTTTACAATTAACACAGTAATATTAACCAACCAAAGCGCTTACAATGTTGTCATATACCCCGCTCATGGGATGCACCCCAAATGCAACTTAACTATACCGTAAAAGCACCTGCGAATAAAATGTTTAATCATTCCCTTGCAGACCATGAATCTTAAAGTGCCAGTTAAATAATCAAAAACGTCGTATGAGTCTCATCCAAACATTCATATAGTCCTATATTCCTATACGTTATAACTAATACATAGGCTGGCTTAGTCCTCGACAGTTCTGTTATTAAGAGAAAATGTATATTATTTGAATGACGTGTGATATCTTTATCAACAAATCATAAGGGTCATTACAATCCTTCATTTTATTTGAATTCCAGTGACGACGGTCGAGTAGTGGCTACTCGGGCATCAGGCGAATACTTCGGCGAGATCGGCATCCTCAATTTGAAAGAAAATAGTCATAGGTAAAAACATATATATTATGATTATCTTTTTGTTTAAGAAAAGCATGTTTAAGATCATGTACGGTGGCGGTAAAAGTCAAAGAGGAAACGAAACGAGATTAAATCTTAGACTACTAAGCTTTACCATTGCAGGAAGTAAGCAAATATTTTATTACGTGAAGTCACAATCCCATTGATTAGATTTTACCAGAGAAATCATGTTGGCGATTTAAGCACAAATTTATAAATCATGTGAAGAGATAATTAATAAGACCTTTAAGGTTACAAGATTATATAAAATTAATGATAGCACGCGTAGCGAGCAAGTTTCGAAGAAATTCAAGACAAAAATGCTTCAGATGCTTTAAGATAAAGGAACATGTGAGGGAGGCTAAGTTGTATCGGGAGAGATAAGTAAACGCAAAGGGAAATTATTTGAACGGAAAACAGACATTTATCAAAAGTAACAAATTGAACTTATCATACTTGAAGAGGGTTACTTGTAAGAAGGAGAAAGAGCACAAGGGCAATGGATATGTGCACTCATTAAAAGGGAAAGGGGGCACTGACTTGTAAAATTAAAAGGGACACTTGTCAGAAGTGAAAAGGGACACTTATAAGAGGGGGCATTTATGAGAAAAGAAAAGGGGCTTATGAGAAGGGAAAAGGGCACAGGGAAAGGAGGCACCTGTGGAAGTAAAAGGGCACTTACCAGAGATAAAGGTGAAAAGGGACACTTATAAGAGGGGGAAAGAAGCGCTTATTGGAAAGGAAACGGTGCACTTATAAGGAAGGGAAATTGGCACCTATTGGAAATGAAATGGAGCACATTTGTGGTACTTGAAAAAGTGGAGGGGGCACTAGCTATGCCCCCTTTGTCCCCTTCCTCCCCCTTTGGAAGTGCCGCCTCTGATATGATTATATTATTTGTGTTCCTATTGCTATCATCGAAAATATGTTGTGCTATATGTACAGTCGAAGAACTTTATTTTCATTCAATATTTTTTTTGTTGGGCCGGGAAATATGAAATAACAAAAATCCTTTCAATACAGTTAATCATTAGTATAATGGCAAATTAAATATCTTTGTATTGTTAGGAGAACAGCCAATGTGCAATCTGTTGGATTCTCCGAGCTTTTCACACTCTCTAAAGATGATATAGTTGACGTGCTTAAAGACTACCCAGCGGTTATGGTGAGTAAAAAGCCAAACAAGAGGTTGCTATTAGTAACCCATATTATATATTATTATCATTTTATCACGCTAGCCCACAATTTATGTGAGTAAAAGGAAGCCAAAGTAGTAGTTAGTTTGTGATCCGAAACATTCCAATAGATCGACACCCCCTCCCGATATCAGACATAATGAACCCTAAGACCTGTAGTTGTCGGTCTCATGAATATTCCGGTAATTTTTCAGACGGCCCATCCGGCCATCGACAATGACAGTCTCATGGGCTATATCATTTTCTCTCCTTTTTCTCGCTACTCCCCATCCCATATGGAAAAACTGGGCTTATCAAATTTTGAGTACGTATTTATAAACTATGTACGAGAATTGGATGGTCTTTACTCGAATATTGTTTGATTTCGTCCATTTCCGTTTAGAATTAGTGGTGTCCTCTCTAGGATCATCATCATTGTCGAAGTCGTTGTCAACATCGTTATCAATCCTCTCATCATTATCATCATCATATTATCATCATCATTTCGTCGTCCTCATCATTAACTTTCTAACATCATCCCCATCATCATTATCATCATGTTCATCATTTTCATTATCCTCGTCGTCGTCATCAGCACCATCATTAATGTTAATATCATCCTCATCTTCGACATTAATATTAAAATTATCACCATCTTCATCACTAATAATAAAATCATCTTAAAGGGGGTGTAGCATGGCAAATATTGGTCAACGCCATCTACGACTTCTTTTGGACAACTGCACGTAAACGATAGACTTGAAAAGGGTCAGAGTGCACTAGCGTTTGCGAAACAGACCGAAGTTCTCCTCACGCTTAGGTTTCGCGTATAATGCACGCACGTGAATAATTTGGTCGCGTCGTCTGTAGTCGTATTCAAGATTCAAGATTCAAGATAATTTATTGTCTGATTTTAAGAATACAAAATTCGTCCGCCACTGGCGAGTGACATACATAAACGAGTAACATTTATACAATATACATTCGAGGATACAAACAAAATAGTATTATACCCGATTGGCCCGGAGTCAGGCCACGGAAAAGACACGTAGTCTTGCCATGCTACACCCCTTTAAAATCATTTTAATTTTCATCACCAATCAATCATCTCTCGTCATCTTTATCTCATCACTTTATCATCATCACTGAATTCAGAAAATGATCCAGGAAGAAGGAATGCGGAGACTCGCGACGATGACGACAAAAACGCCGCAGTCGGACGAAGACGAGGACGATGAAACAGATATTGACCAAGTCAGTAGTATCACTGATATAAGGTAGTCTATTATGGTACTTTTTTAATCGAAAGTATGAATGCTTATTCACACTGTAGAAGGAATGATAAAACACATGATTAGTCTATTCAGCTGTAGGTGAATGTGTCGTGGTATCGTGTATCATTCACTTGGCTCTCGATCCAAGGGATGAGGATTCAAATCCCAGCCTGGCACTAATGTCTTTGTCTAATGGCTAATGTCTTTGTCACCCTCCACCTAGGAGTAAATGGGTACCAGGCAATTGCTGTGGTGATCGGGGTTCTCAGAAAGAACAGCATTGGTACTGATGAAGCTTTCTTTTGTAAAATAGGGCCTTGCAATTATTATTTGCTCAATAATTGCCAGGTACCCATTTACACCCGCTTCTCCTATCGATCGTTACGATTTTGAATTCACTCCAGTTAAGAACCTGATACTGACAAGAAACTCACAGCCTCTTGCCTTTGGGTTGATATAATTCCAGCGTCTTTTGTTTGGCGTCATTCACAATCATATTTTCTTCAAAGTCTTATTCAGGAAATAGGTGCACAAAATCATAAAACTATACGCTGTGATGACTATATTTACATTTTATGCATGAACTCATTTTTTAGTTCGTCTGACTCGTCAATGGGAACTACGATAAAGCAAGACGAAGAATCGCAGGACGTTGGACAGAGCATCACGATAACCGAGCAGCATCGGGCCAGCATGGCGAGTAATGGGCCCATCATGCCAGTTTCCCATGTAAAGAATAGGACATCATCAACTTACTCGGGACCTCATGAGGTCGCGATGAAAGAAATGCTAGCATCAATTAAAAAAGCCGTTTCGGAAAAAATCGTAAGTAAAATAGTATATGATGTATTAATGATATTACTGGCCATGAGTATACTTGCAACAAGCCATCTCCATCACGCAACATGTCCAAGTGGATTGTATATTTATGAGATAAAGGTTATAGGCAATACAAAAATAAGGTAATGAAAAATATGGTGAGTACAAGAACAAATATATTACAGAGTACATCAGGCAAAATAAGCACAATGTGGTAAGATAAATTCATAATTAAACTCAAAGTAATCGAAATCTGTTTGGAATAAGTATGTTTTAAGGCTAGTTTTGAAAGAATTAACAAATGATAATTACTCGCTCTGGCTGCTGGTCTTGAAGATACTTTTTCATTATCGACTTCTACCAAGTGTAGTATACTACTTACAATCGGTGTAACTACGAGATGTTGGAAAAAAGGAAAAAGAGGAAAGGGAAGGTGGACAGAAGACACTCCGACCCCCTATCAAACATCCCCTAATACTATTGATGGCTCCTTGATCATTTGCGTTTCATCCAGTAAGTAAGATCGGTGGTCCGTACTATAATGTGATTTGGCAAGACATGAATCTAAATTCTTCATAGTCGACCCAGGCAGGTAAGCTAAATGGACACCTGGCTGGAATGAATTCCTTGAATGCAGGAACGCAATACTTGGCAGCCGTGTTAATAACAGTGAAGCGCCAGGAGTGTTAAGTTTGACGCTATGCAACAAACTGTTGTTATATTCATTATCAAACACAATATTCAAAATGGCTTTTTCGTTTTTCAATTTCACAGGACTCTTTCGGTGAAGTGGTAGGGATGATGGAGGAAGAAAGCAATGATATGCGAGAGAGACTTAGAACGCTCCAACAAGAGAACGAATCTAAAGACGCAAATATTCTAGCACTGGAGAAACGTATCAGAGAAATAGAAGTACCGGTAAGGATATTATAATCTTAGATTAACTCTCCTTTCAGGTAAGTCGACTTACCGAGTTTCAAAAATTCTTCATCTCGTCTTCTCGATTTAAATAAGTCGGCTTTCCGAGCCAGTGCTACAATTTTTCTTCCCGTCTTCGCGTCCTTGAGCATTTGTGAAATGATTTCACTCTTGCTCCTCCAGCAATGATCACTAAGACGAGGGCGGCTATCTCTCAGTCTGACTGAGATTGGTGTAATATCTCTATACAATTCTATATTTGTCAATTTGTCCCTCCAGCTGACTTTCAATGCTGCTCTCTAGAGTCTTGTATAGCATCCATCTAGTAGTTTTTTCCCTTTTCTTCAACGTTATTCATCAGCGTCCAGGTTTCTGGTCCATAGAACAGTACAGTTTCCATCAAAAAGAATTAGGCTTTCAGGTTGACAGTTTGTTCAAAGCTCCCCAGGCTTCTGCTTTTCGGTTGACCACGTTTCCCCCCTTACTGATGAACCCACGAGCCAAGGTAATGAAAGTCTTGACCTGCTTCAACGTTGTCCTGTGAGCGGTACAAATCTTGCTTCGAAGAATGTTGTACTTCATGAATTCTGTCTTGGTGCTGTTTATTTTGTAAACCGACTTTCTTTGCTGCAGACTCCTCTTGTTCTACAAGCCTCTGTACCTTTTTTCAGATAGTCTGAAATGAGTGTAATATCATCAGCCGAGTCGATGTCTGTGATCATTACAGCAGAATATCCGCTACTTTTCCTTTCCTCTAGGGTAATGCCCATCTTCAAACCCTTCATTAGCCAGTCTCAAAGCATATACTCCGATGTGACGACGAGTAGGTATGGTACTAAAGTGTCTCCTTGGAGCACTCCTGCTTTAATGTTTAGGGAGTCCGTCTCTCCATCTGGTAAACATACTTGAGCTGCAGCATGTAGTATCCTTCGTTGGTATCCTTCGTGGTTTTTCGGAGGCTCTTTAGATCTCTAACATATCCAGTCGAAACTGTTTAAACCACTCGACCACGACACCTCAACTGGAACAGGATGCCGCCGTGTGAGACGTTTGATAGACATGGTGTAGCAATCTCTAGGGTCCCCAGATATGCTGCTTTTCTCGAAGAATGATTTTAAGAAATATTTGGAATAACACTCCTGTAAGATAAATTTATTTTCCAGATCAAGTTGTAGTAATTTGTTTAATTTGAAATGGGCGAACAAGACAATCATAATACTCTGAACCTAATTTCTACAGGCAATATACCTATGATAGAGTACTGAAATTGCCCCAATTAAGTTGACTCTTTTCCAAAGTTCTTTCGATTGTGATAATGAGTGTCTCGTAAAATAGTGAATAAATTCAATGTTTAAAATCTAATTTCAAGGCATATATGTTTTTCTTAATGTCATAGGTGCAAGAAGCAACCGAAGATATGGAAGAGAAGATGAGAACACTCCAGCGGGAGAACGAATTGAAGGAAGCAAATATCCAAACATTGGAGAAACGAATCAAAGAATTAGAGGGTTTAGTGATGACAAGATGATAGTGACTGTAGACCTACCAGCTGCAGTGGCGTAGCCTGGATCCAAACATTGAGGGGGCGCCGGCATCATGATATGGAGGGGGGAGACCGGTTATACTCCTGGCATGAAATAATTCCTTGAAAAGATGAATCGCCATTATGACATCCATGTTAAAGCCGATGAAATAATTGTGGAGCGCCATGAGTGTCAAATCTGACAGCCATAAGCGCTATACAAGAACCCGATACCATTATTATTATTATTATTAATGTTATTATTGTTGTTGTTATTATTATTATTGTGATCATTATCATTATCATAATTAGTATTATTATTATCATGTAGGTTAAGAAGGCCTTTGGGTAGTGTTATTGTGTGGGATAGGATCGTGTCATCCTCTCTTCATGTCTCCCTGTCCTCACTTCTTCTCCTTAAAAAATAATTGTTACTTTTCTAGATATTAAATGGTGGGGAGGGGGTTCCCGAGTGACCCACATTGTTTCCCCCTGGGCCAACTCTGGTACTGGTCAAGAAAACAAAAAACAGACCCACTATATTACCTGTAATCTTTGGTTCTAGTTTTAAGACTGTATTTCGGGGAAAACTGTAGTTCTAAATATTATTCCCATTATCAATCCTCGTTTCTTTTGAGGTTATGGAAAAAGCAAATTGTATAATAATTAAATCCTTTGCTGATAACCGCACATACTTTTCAAACTTTAAAAAGCACACACACGTCACACTTGTGATACTGAAGAAAATGTTTTCCCGTTTATATTGCGATGCCCTTTTCTTTCTTTACTTAATTCTAAATAATTAGGCTTTTCTCTGAAATCTTCTTTGGGGATAACAATTCATGTAATTATGTCGTTCACTACATATAATGTCAATTCAATTTGATTTTGTGAAATTTTCCCTTTCATCAACCAGTGACGAAAACAGTATTTTATTGATCGTGCCTTTACTAATTTTGAGAGAAGAATGGCTGTATGTCAGAGTTTATATTGCCGTCCATTTAATATTTTATGATATTCAAGTCAGCCGTATAATAATGTGAAAATTCTTGGCGCGTGACTTTGTCCTGTAGTTATCAGGCCATGTAATGATTGTATTTTAACATTTCAATTTTACAATTTTAAGCTAGTGCTAACTTGAACAAAAATCTTTGTATGTTAGAAATGTGGTTGTGTGGTGTATGCGCGTGTGGATGTGTGAGTATATGTGTGACTAGTGCTTTTTTATATTACAATTTTGTATCGTATACAGTCGTCAGATCAGTTGAAAACAATTAAGGCAATATTTCTATCATACAATTTCTATCATCGTCCTATAAAGTCATCATCATCATCATCATCAATATCATCATCACCATCATCATCCTCACCATCACCATCCTCATCATCATCATCATCACCATCATCATCCTCCTCATTGTCATCATCCATCATCATCGTTATCGTCGTCATCATCATCATCACCATCATCTTCATCACAATTATCACCACTCATCATCATCGTCATCATCATCATCATCATCACCCTCATCACTTTCATCATCATCATCATCGTCATCATCGTCATCATCACCATCGTCAGCATCATCATCATCACCATCATCATCTCCATCGTCATCATCATCATCACCATCATCATCATCATCATCATCATCATTATCACCACCATCATCATCCTCATAATCATCATCATCACCATCACCATCATCATCATCATCATCCTCATCATTGTCATCATCCATCATCATCGTTATCGTCATCATCATCATTATCACCATCATCATCATCATCATCATCACCATCGTCATCATCATCATCATCATCATTATCATCATCATCATCATCATCATCATCATTATCCCGTGAGTCCCTTCAATGGGGGAGGGGGAGCGGTCTCCTCGTTACCGCTTTCCTACTCGTCCTGTCTGTAGCAAGTTTATAATCAAATTAATTTCTCTACCGTCTTCCTTAATACGACCTATTCACCCGTTAATACAGTCTATCCATCTTCTAAGAAGTAATGTGTTAATTATCATTGTTTACAATCTTTCCATCGCCTTAGGCTTATTTTGTGCATGGTCACTGTTTTTAAATCAACAAAACCATCTGACTTATTATGAGGAAAATAGATTACAGAATATGATTTAGATTCAACATTCATATGATGGTTTTAATATCATCGATGGATTCATTTTATCAATGTCAGAATGCTTTTGATGTTTACACAATATTGCATGAAAATGGTCTCATCCTAATTCTGTTATTGATTCGTTTACGCCAAACCAATATCATTTAAAAACAGAACGGCCACTTATATAATTAAACTCGGGATTTCAAAACATATTGGAATAAAGATCAGAGAGTTTTATTCGTAATATGTTCACATTTACTCATTGATTCAGTACTGTCTCACTGTTTAGAGAACCCGTTATGCAATAAAAACTATTTGAAGTACTATCGATGCTTTACATTCAATATTTTGTTCTATATTGTTTTTACAATTCATTTTTACATTGGATACATGAAAAATTACAATATGACAAACAATTGAAAACAAACTTATTTCGCTTGTTCCTCACAATATTGAAAATTTGAGAGAAATTGACAACTTATTTATCTTCATGTGATATGGGACAAATTGTTGATGATCATAATGCTATCCTACTTTATCATTGATGAAAAATGCCCAATTTAAATAATATAACTTTAGGTCGAGAGTAATCACCATGCAAATATGTATGCTTCATTCACTCAATGGTTCTAAAGCATAATTGTTACTAACAATTCAGTGAATTAAAAGAACTACAATGAAATGTATTTGAACATTGCGTCTGTTTAATAGTTTTAAATTATGTTTGTGTTTTGAAAAATAAAGTATAAATCAAATCTACATCATGATGATCAAAAGAAATTTAAAGATGCGGATGTTGATGGCGAAGCTGAGGATAAAGAGGATGAAGAGGAAGATTATGATATTGATGATGCGGATGTGAATGAGGATCATCGTGGCGTACTGATGGGGGGGGGGGGTTGGGGGCAGTTGACCCCCAAATAAAATTCAAACGTGGTTTGTTTCTAATTCGATACCAGTTATTTACAAATGTTGCTGAAATGGCACGATTTGTACCTGACCTTCCGGGGGCTTCGCCCCCTGGACCCCACCAAGGGCCTTAAAGCAGGCCCCTGAATGCTCACCTGGCCGTAATAACATGCCTAAAACATCTGAGTTTCCGGGGCTCTACTCCCCTTGACCCCCATCAAGGCCCGTAGACGGGCCCCTTGATGCTAATCCGACGGTAATTAAATGCCTAAAACCCCTGAGCTTCGGGGGGCTCTGCCCCTGGACCCCACCAAGGCCCCTAAGGCGGGCCCCTGGTGCTCATCTGATCGTAATTTAATTCCTAAAACCCCTGAGCTACTTGGTGCTCCACCCTCTGGAGAAAGAATGTGTAGATGAGAAAGACGATGGCGGTGATAGTGATGATGACGCTGATGAAAACGATGACGAAGATAATGATGTTAATGGTGGTTATGGCATCTTGAGTTGGATCAATATCTACTATTATATACCTCATACATAGATTGTCATTCACTGATTGGTCAAGACTATATCACATGTCAAGGAGCATTTCGATCTATCAAGTATCATTACGTCAGAGGGGTTGATAGCTACTATCAAACCCTGGGATAGGACCCCTAACCCCTCCCGCGACTTCGTTGCGCACACAAATTTTCTGAGTTGCTAGGCTACCGCAATCGCGCGGTTACGCGCAGCGCGTATAGGAATTCAATACTCTTGCCTTGGACTTGATGTTGGATTTTTCTTATTTGGGTTAGTAAATTCCTCTTGATCTCGTTTCCTGTTTTTAGAGCTAGATCTAGACCTACAGCTAGACCTAATCATGAATCAATAAAAAGGATGAGGTATATAAAACAAATATGGACTGCTCTGTAATCGGATGATGGTGGGAACTACCACTCCCTCGGTGGTGTTCACACCGGCCCTTCTATCACCCCCCTCGGCTTCGCCTCGGGGGTGATAGAAGGGCCGGTGTAAACACCACCTTGGGAGTGATATTTCCCACCATCATCCTCATGAGCAGTCAATATTTGTATACTGTTAGCCCCCCCCCCCCTCCCCTCCCCTCCCACCGGGAGCTCGGTATAGTGGCTATAATTATGTCTCTTAACATTCCACGTTTGCTTGGCATCATGATCATACGCCCTCTGGATTAGTTAGGACCCTCTCAAAGATATACAAACCCTTTCTGAGGCAGAACAGGAGGGCTGGTTCAGATAATGGGTGGTGCGGTAAGCCCACTGTCAAGATATACGGTAAACTATATGGAGGACATACAGTGTAGGACATACTAACTGGGTTGCACCCCCCCCCCCCCCCCCGTGCACCTGAAATTGCCACCCTTGGTAAAAATAAAGACAGGTCTAGTTCATGTCCCTGATGGGGGAGGCGGGCGACGGCAAGATCACTGGTCAGATGTACAGTAGACTTATTATAGAGAATACACAGTGAAGGACATTATTATTGGCGTGCATTTGTCCCCCCTTCCCCATGCACCCATGATCGACGACCTATGTGAAAACACGTACACACAATTACTACATTTATTGGTGAACTACCAATGACATTGAAATTGGATGCGCTGATCTTGTCCAGTTTTTACTTCCTCGTCAAAGAAGATGTGATCATGATGTTATATTACTTTCATTTTGAAGCTGTTACCAATGTTCAATCTAGCATAAAAATAAAACACAGAGGCATGAAATATTAAATACGGTAGAGAATGAGGCAATGCTATTGTTATGCACACGTTTCCCTATGCGAAACTGAAACTATTGTCATTTTTAATGGATTTCAGGGGATTTTCATAGTAGTGTTTGTTCCGCTGAATGGTTTCCTGTAAATGGCGTATGAAGCGAAAATAACCTTATTCATAAAATATGACCTTCAAGTTTGAAAATGTATTTTGCAAGTGCGTTAAACCCGCAAAAACTATTAGGAGCAATGGTAGTCTTTGGCTAGTCGATAAATCGTCATAATATTAGGCCTACTGTAGTATCAGGCAGCGATTTTATGAGATAAGAGTCTAGCGTGCATATTTTACTCGTCTAATTGCAACATTCATTTTTGTTAATGTACTCGTATCACTCGTTTACGTTGCTGGCTCTTCTTCTGTACGTTACTCGTTCATTGTGATTCGTATGCTTTGGTGGCTCTTCTTCTGTACGTTGCTCTTTCATCGTGATTCGTATACTTTGGTGGCTCTTCTTCTGTACGTTGCTCTTTCATCGTGATTCGTATACTTTGGTGGCTCTTCTTCTGTATTTTGCTCGTTCATCGTGAGTTCGTCGTATATGGATTTTGCGGTAACCAACCAACCAAACAAGTCTGTAGCAGAGAGAAAGAATAATCTTTTTAGGCCTACATCTCCAAGTGCACGGGACTAGATTTGAATGATGTCTACAATAGTACAGTGTGATTGGTTTAATGGTTAGGCCTATGCAACTGCTGGTGGTCATTTACAGTCATCAGGAACATTTAATTGTTGGTTGTGCAGGAAGCGATTCGTTTACTGAAAACATTCATATCCTAGGGAGAAAACATACAGATTATTCAGGCCACAAACGTCTAACAGAACTTGTTGGAGTTCATAAGCCTACAGGGCGCCCATCTTTTTCCTTTTACCACTTATCCGCATAGTTGTTTTTCGTGATAGGAAAGTTCGTCATCATGTCAATGGAACCAGCGTCGAGTCAATCTCGGTGTGTGTTGTCGCCGATTGCCGCTGCAAGGATAAAGAAGAAGATGAAGCGAAAACAAAGCGATGATGGACAGACAACAATGGTCGACTCCTTTCTGCAGAGATTTACCACGAGGCGGAGGAAGTGGGATTTCAATCACCACATAAAGAAGCAGGACGCATCCGTGGTCATTGAAGAAGACAAGGAAGGGGAGGAGGAGGAGGAGGAGGACGAACCGATAACGGTCGTCGTTCCTGACGGCGATTTCCTCCTCTACTGGTTGGCGGTGGTCAGCGTCGCTGTGGTATATAACCTCTGGGTTGTGATCGCTCGCGAGGCCTGGCCAGAGCTCCAAGAGAAAAGCCATGTGGGCTGGTTCGTTATTGACTACTTCTGTGACTTCATCTACATTCTGGACATTGTGGTCCAAGCCCGCACGGCCTACTTGGAGGAGGGTCTGCTTGTCCTAGACGGCAAGAAACTCTTAGGACATTACGTCAGATCATGGCAGTGCAGAGTCGATCTCCTCTCCCTCCTCCCCACCGATCTCTTCTACCTCCTTAATACCAGCCGCCTGCACCCGATCGTGAGATGTCCAAGGTTCCTTCGGGTCTATAGGTTCTACTCCTGGTACATTAAAGTCGAGACTAGGACCCATCTCCCAAATCTCTTCCGAGTTCTCTACCTAACCCACATTTTGCTCCTGGGTCTCCATTGGACCGCGGCGGCTTACTATGTCCTATGCGATGCTATTCGTCATAGATTCGCTCCAGATTTGTATTTGGACCATGCCGAGACTAACACCACTTTAGGTCTCAAATATCTTGTCTCCTTTTACTGGTCGACGTTGACATTGACCACGATTGGTGATCTTCCTACTCCACACACCGAGATCGAGTGAGTACAAATCCAGGTTTATAGACCCATCAGGGGCCCGTTTCAATGACAAATGACAAAAATCAGTGACAAATCTGCTGATAACCAATCAGAAGCAAGGATTTCAGTAGCTTATAACAAAAAAAGTGTCATTTGTCACTGATGACAAGTTTTGTGAAACGCCCCCCCCCCCCTGGACTTTCGCTATTATGTATTCCAAATACATACCAAACAGGGAGAGGGGTGGATTCCTCTCAGAAATTTGAGGCGTAGGGTGTAGGGGGGGAGGGGGTAGGCGCAATGTACTTTGGCAACCCTTCGTTCTGTTAGCCCATTACGTTCTGTACTGTATATGCCATACACCAGCTATTCCTATGTTGGACATGCCGTTCCTTCGACATTAACATGAGTGAGTAATTTTACTATAATTATAATTAAAAGACCTTCCATGGAGCCCGTGCATGAATCTTGAGCATAAAAACCTATTCAACCATTCTTTTGTCATGTTAATCTGGAATTTGGCTGATATCGTCGTCGGTCTTACGAACCGGCGAATAGCCCAAATTCGGGTCGAAAAATTAATTTGGACATTTTTGTATATTTGGATAGTGTATGTCCGAATCTATCTAGAAAAAAAAAATTATTACTCAAATCGCTTTATTTTGAGAGTTATGTCATTTTTAATAGTTTGTTATGAACGACGAATAGCATTGCGCGTTCTTACGAACCGACGAATATAGCTATTCGACGCCATTCTGACCGATGTTTATTGTAGCGCGGTCTTACGAACCGGCGAATATCGTCACACGATCAAAGTCTAGCTTCTTCTTCTGTTTCTAAAAGGTGAGTAGAAGTGTAATTATTCATGAAATTTCTTCCTAACAAGAACATTTATAATATATGTTAGGTAATTCTCCAGATTTTTACGTAAAAACTATTTTATAAGCTTGTTTGTGTCACTTATGCCTCAAATTACGTTTCTACAGCCCCACGTACTTGTCTTTATGCGGCCATTCCCGCTAGCGCAGCAGACTGTATGTACTGATACTGGGTCTGCAATTGATGGGGGGGGGGGGGGGGGGGGGGGGGGAGGAGGAGATAAGCCATGCAATTTGTCTTCAAGGCTAAAAACTCCTCGATTTCAATATTTTGCGGCAAATTTCCTTTCCTTGTTTATCTTGTTCTAGGCCTACATACTTTGAGGCTGCAATGTTGAGAAAATTACGAAGACAAACTGTCAATAAAAGCATATTTTCAAGTCGGTACAAATGAGTAATGAATGATGCCTGTGGCTGTGGCCAATACAGTGGTGTAATTTCGTTCAACCAAATGAAGGGTCATTTAGAAATGAACCAAAATTATTGGGATTTAATAGCTCTAACTTAGTTAGATTAGAGTCTACATCTGGACCTCTAGTCTAGATCTAGCTCAATCTCTATATTTCTAACTTCTAAGTCCATATCTTACCAAGATTTTTAACTGATATTGTTACTGTTAGTAATAATCCAGATCTTAGTTACTGTTACTAGATCTAAGTCACTGTAACTAGATCAATATTTATAGAATATGTAACCCCAAGTCCACTTCGTCAATGAATATAGAACTTACAGATTATATCCTAGGCTATTTAAGAACAGTCCAGGGGTCTACAGTCTCTCAAACATGTGTACATCTTACTTAGACCTGTCCCTGTATAAATTTTAGATTTTATAGCAATATTTAGACTTTTGATAAATCTTATAGGTCTATTTGGATGAATCTTATGAGATCATAGGCCGACTGAAGGCTTAATAGGTCCGCAAAATAATATATTGTTGATAAGAGTTCATTGAGGATAAGAGTTCACTGAGGATAACTTTGCCTTATGTATATGTGAAATATGTAAAACACTTTTGGTATCTAACTTTAAAGCAATAAGAGAATAGTAGGTGGGAATAATGCATTAAGTGACTGTGAATTGTGACACATGTATTCTCTTTATCTTTTTTCTCGCTCCTTAAAAATGTAGAGGCTGACTATGGAAGGGAGCAGAGATCGCAGTGTCCATTCGGACAAGGATGAGAGTGCACATGCTGTCAGCATGGCGGACCTAAAATTCCGGAGGGCAGCAGATGAAGTGGCCTGACGGCATATGACGAGGCACAATTGTGATGATTGAGAAAGAGCAGGAGCCCATGGATGAAGACAGTGACAGTGGGGAGGATGAGCCCTGGTGGTTTCTCAGGCAGAACTTGTGGTCTTCTACACAAATCTCCCCCATAGCTGAGTAATCTGATTGGTAATGGTCACATGACTGATGGCTAATTGGCACCTTTTTTGATTTTTTGTCTTGATACTAAAATTTTTATTCTGTGTTTCAGGAAGCAGGGATGGTCTACTTTATTGTGTAATGATTGACATGTAAGTATATCAAGATTGTTAATTAGCATCAACGTTTTAGGTTTGATGGACCTACTATAATAGCCCCTTGAGTCTTGAAGTCTTGGACTTTTTATTACCAAAGATGTTTGTTTCTGCAGATTCAGTGTCAGGTTTCTCTTCAGAAAACTCTTTTTAATATTCTTCTGACTGTCTTATCATGCATGGCTAAAGAACTTTGAGTGTAGTTTGGTGTAGGTATTGGTGATAATGATTTATTTTCCCTGCATACATAATGTTTTCTACTTTCAGATTGAATAAACTCATTGAACGGTCTTGTTAAGAAAGCTATGTATATACATTTAGGTCTGATTTTCTCTGTAGTATTCAGGTGATTGAATTAAATGTGAACAGCTAGTTTATTCAGTCTTTGGACAAACATACATAGCTATTGATTTGCTGAAGTCTTAAGATTGTTTGGGTTGACATAAATAGAAGGAATGATTCAATAGCTAAATGTATGTCAGGTGAGCTTGGACACAATGCAGTTGCTTAGAGTGCTAATAGAGTCAAAGGGTAACACAGTTGCTAGTAGAAATTGATCCATTTGGACTGCTAAAACCAAAAAGAGTACGCTTCCATTAAAGGTTAGAAAAAGAAAAAATGGAGACTAATATACATTATTTCTTTGTCTGTTCTTTTTATTATTATAAGTACAATATTTGATACAAATACATAGTTTGAAAGCAAATACATTTGCTTTACATTTGAAGCTTACTGATAGCTAATCTTGTGTTTCTTTTACTTACCGTATTTTCATATACTCTATCAAAGGATATTGGAAATTAGCCATACATTCATCCACATTTTGGTAAACATAGCAATCCGATCATTTTCCCTCTTGTCTCATAATGATGCTGTATTAGATTATAATAATATTTGATTTTAAAGTGCGGAGGTAGGTACATTACAAGTCATATACACAAGTTAGTGGCAAGGTTCTGAATTTGTATAAGCATCTTATATTTCTAACTTTTGAAACAAAAGCTTGGATGGTGTTCTGAATGGGCTAAAAGAGATATACTGGGGATCAAAGTGTCTTTGTTTAAAACAAAATACTTACTTTTGTATGTACATACTTATTTATGATTTGAAGTTCTTTGAAACTAAAGGACTAATGATTATTAATTTCAACAAAAGAGGTTTCTTCCATATAACCAGTTAGTATTGAATGTTTGAAATATAGTCATCTGTAAATATACTCAAATTAAAGAAGTCTGTTGAGTTTGGTAAATTAATTTGTATTAACTTATTGATATCAATATGTATCAAATTCATGTCTTGCCTGTTTCCACCCCTCATCCTCTTATTTTCATTATCTTTTTTTAATAATATTTTCCCCTCCCTGTTATCTTTGAAAATGAAAATTCTTCTGCTCTGTCCTTCTCCCTATTTCTGTACTCTGTTTTTCCTCTCCTATTCCTCTTTTCTGGTTTAATTCTCGCTCTTGTATACATGTCTCTACATACTTTGCTTTGATTCTTTTTTTCTTCCAATCTTCTTATTATCTGCTTTTTCTTTATCTCCAACTATTCAAAATCTGATTTACAAAAGTATGCTGTCTTCTATTGGTGTGTATTTTCTTTCTCATTTTCATGCACATTTTATGCTGAATCGTTTGTCTCATGTATAGCATGCTATATGTATTTCTGACTTAATATTATGTTAATTGAATTAAAGTCAAATTATACTAGAATTTTGGAATATGCAGTCACGCATTTAGCAAATGATGGTGGCTATTATCGAATTTGTGATAAAAGAGAACATCATAAATAAGGAAATATTTTTCAATATAGTATTAACAGATTTTCTTTCGGCGATAAAACTAATCTTGATACGAAAATGCAGATAAAGAAAGGATGTTTTATAGATATGCTGTAACTTCATTCTGGTTTAAATTCTATAAACACAAATTCATATTCACATACTTGTAAATATTGAATCAAAACTGAAAACAGAATACTAGACATTTAGGAATATGTTTTTCTAAATTATGTGTCTCCAAACTTCTTGAATATATGGTATTGATTTAAATTGATTAAATCTGGAGATTGAAGTACTTATATTCATGTTTTTATCAAATGTTAATGGATCCTTATGAAATAGGTATACATTGATGGATTGAAAACGATATGATTATTATTATAAAATTAACCTTTTTAAAATTAAATATGAATAGGTGGATTGAAAAGAATATGATTGTGAAATTGACTTTTATTGAAATTTTGAAATAAACAGACTTCCTGTGTATACTTTTGTGTTCACTTTGTCTCGTTTATTTGAAAGTGATGTTCATATATCTTAAAACAGGCGTGTGAGAGAGGATGAAAGTGGATTTGGGAGAATCGATATGATGAGAAAGAAATGGGAGCATGTTGGACTCCTTAGGCTATCACCTTGTCTTCCCTTGTACACCTGGGACTAGAACTTCATGATAGACGGTGCCATACAAATGCCTATTATTATTATGTGAATTAAATGTGTATACTTAATTCAAATATATTACTGAATGAGCTACAATGGAGACTTAAACAAAGCAGGATGAATAAGGAAATTAAAAAGGTAATATCGATCGTGGTCAGACAGAAATCAGAATTAGGGGTGGGGTACGAGAGAGAGAGAGAGAGAGAGAGAGAGGGGGGAGGGGTGAGAAGAAAAGACAATTGTAAATGAGCCTGTATATCTCGGGACGGTGGTGAATTTTAATAAAAATTAATGTTCCGTATATTTATGAATACACCATCATATTACACACATTGATAATTATTTGCCATTTCACTTCGATTTGATGAAATGATTCCCCAAACAATGTTTTCTCTCTGTAATAAGTAAACAAGCATTTGTACACGTACTGCGAATCACAAAGTTTGTTGACCCACATAGACGCGCGTGTTATAGCCACACAGCGTTCGTTCTTACGAACCGGCGAATAAGCGTCGAATAGGTATTCTCTGACCGCGCGTACTAAGCTGTTCGTTCTTACAAGCGCTGAATAAGCGTCGAATAGCGTATAACGTGAACGCGTTTGACAACTTTTCGTTTTTACGAACCGGCGAATAAGGTTTCTCGGCTTATAACTCGATTATTTTATAAAGATATAAATTGATACATATATGATATTGAAGGGCAGATCCCACACGTTTTTGCTGTGTAAATATTGTTCGGAAATATTAACCAGAATCACAATGAAATCATCGTTTAAAAAGGGCTAAAACTTTAAATGCGTCTTTCTCGAAACTATGTTTACGCGCACTGGGAGGCTATTCGCCGGTTCGTAAGATCGACGACGATATGAGTATTTTGCAATACCCGAATTTCAAAGTTAGAGATTTACAACAACAACAAAAGTTCTTTCTGGCGATAGCAGGCTGCAATTTCTTGAAGAGAAAAATAATGAATATAATTTGACCACATTTGTCGCTAGATTTAGGGTTTTTGTGTTTGAACGTTTGTTATGATGTGTATAAAAATGGCTGACAACACATCTTTTGTAAATTTATAATTTACAAAAGGTATTTTCCCGTGACATTCGATATGCTGAATCGCATTGATTGTCTATTCATTTCTTTTCATCCAGATATGTCGTTCAAATAATTGGATACCTGGTGGGCATTTTCATCTTTGCCACAGTTGTTGGTAAGATTTCAACTTATAGTTTTTTGTTTATTCGGATGTCTAGGGATTAATGATTATATATATTACTGTACAGAAGAAACAGTCTTCCCGGCCTTTCAAAATCTAACTATCAAGAAGCCATCTCGAATCAAAATTCTTCGGAATTTCGATAGTATACATGAGATGCAAAGTTCAACCTTTTTTCTATCACTGACTACGTTGAAAACTATAGATCGATGATGAAAGCGTAATTAATTGTTCACAAAATAACTGATTAAATCATGCGTGATCAAATTAGGCATAGCTTGCTGATTGGATGAATATGATACTCAATTTACGATAATGATTTCTGGAAGAGAGAGAGAGGGGGGGGGGGGGTATTGAGTATACCAGTAGACTTATATCGGAGGTAATAGTTGGAATGTCTGGTAATATCAATTTTGACGAAGATGGCTAGTCGCCCTCGTGTTATACCAGAATATACTGTCTAGCGTAAAATAGAATAGGCCTATACAGTATCTCTGAACAAAGTTTAAATGCAAAACTTAACAAATCGTTTTAATAAGTTCCTCATGTCTTTTCAGGCAGATTTCCTTTCTAATATACATGTAGAAAAGGCACTTTTTTTTTTTGTTCCTGATACTCCTTTCAATTAAATTTCAATCAATAGGGCAAGTCGGAAATATCATAGGGAACCGTAACGCGACGCGGATGGAATTTGAACGCCAAGTAGTAAGCATAAATTTCATTGTTTAATCTAATTGTTTGTTTCCAATATGTATTTCTACATAATTTTGTTGTAAATGTTTATAATTGATTTGAAATGTTTTGTTGGAAACATAAATAAATTGAAAAATTGAAAAATTATGTACGTATCACTTCCGTGATCTGAACGCCAAGCAGCAATCATAGATTCAATTTTATATTCATTTGTTTATTTAGTAGATTCTTTGTTCGTTTTACTATCCACGATACGATGATTCTCATTATATTTTAACCTTTGCTACCCTTTAATTATTTTCTATGATGTATATTCTTCATGTCTTCAAGTTATTCTGTGTTTTTTCAATAACTATTTGTATTAGGTGTGGCAATGTATTCTGCAAATATATCACCCTCCTCGTTTTATTGGTGGAACCCCCCCCCCCCTCCCACCAAAGAAAAAAAATGGGCATTCAAACAGTCGCCTGTAAAGAGACATCTCTCTGGAAAAGATGTCAACACATGTTTACGATGGTGACTATAGGCATATCTTGAATCGAAAATTATTGTTGCGTAGCCTACAGTACCTATCATAATTCTAATTTTACCTTATCAGGATAATGCTAAGCGGTACATGAGGAGAAACAACGTTCCGAGGGATGTCCAATTACGGATACTTAGGTGGTATGATTACACATGGGCACGGTAAGTCTTATTCAGGAAAGATAGTAAGGAAATAGTCAATTCGGGGTAATAACAGGATTGCAGGTCCCTCAGGAAGAACAGTTTTAATACTGATGAGGCTAGCCTGGGTAAACAAGGAAAATTATTATTATTATTATTATTATCATTATTATTATTATTATCATAATTATTATTATTATTATTTTTATCATTATAATTATCATCATCATTAACGCGGCCAAAATAAAAGTACAGAGCTTCCGTAGTCATCTATAATAATAATTATATGTTATGGAAATATTAAGTTTCGTTATTTTATGTAGGCCTACATATATCTTTTTTTTTGTAAGTATTTTTTTGTATTATACCTTACATTTATATGTTCATTGCTATTCAGTTATATTATATTTGGAAAAATGCAGAAATAAAATCAAAATCAAACCTCGTTTAATCACTGAACTGGAAATGCGGAGGTCATGGGTTCGATTACTGCACTGCACCTATGTCCGTATGAGCAAGGCATTTATCTACCTACTTTTTCCCACCCGTGTGTATAAATGGCTGCTCTGGAGGATGCAAAGGTTTTATGTGTTCGAATAATTATGTGTGCGCCTGTACAAGGCGACTGACTGAAAAGCTCCCCAGTAGAGTGTAGATCGTTTATTCTATGTCCGTTATAATGAGCAGGTTTATAAGCACTTAGAAACAGTACTATTAAGCGCCACACATACTTTATTATAATTTATGACTTTCATTATGGTTATAATATTATAGGTCCGTATGATTTTCAAGTTGTGATATATAACTATTTGGTAAAGCAGTTGCCTGAATGCCGTACATGAAGCATCCTTATTCATGCGCCATTAATGGGAAATGAAATTTAAAAATAAATAATAAATAAATAAAAGAGGAGGAATCCACCCCCTCCATTTCTCGCCTTCGCAACTCACATGTTATTATTCCAATTTTTGTCTGTAGTGGGGCTACGCGTGGACAGTGTGACATCAATTCATTGGGATTGCTTCCGGACACACACCGTACGGAACTCGCTCTTCATGTCAATCTTAAAACATTAAAGAAGGTACGTCAGTCAAAATACATCCTAACCTGTCTACAGAGGTTAGTCAACAAACACTGTAAAAACAAGCCCATTACCCCCTTCTTTTCTCTCATTTGATTTCCGGTTCCGGGTCTCAAAGCATCAAATTACATTTCCTATGTTTAAACCGGTTGAATACAGTAGCGTCAATTTTTATTTTCTTTCTATACGTGCAGGATTCCTTGTTTGCTTTTATGTATTGTTCAGTGAAACCTGCTTAAGCAACCAACTGCATACTTTACTCCCTATACAGTGCGACCCAGAAAAAATGAAACCGAGAATTATCGATGTTTTATCATAACTTAATCACAGTTATAATTAATAAATGACACATATGTGTAAAGCTTAGATCCTCCTCTTTCATTTGATGCAACTCATATGATGCATATTTCACGCACGAGTGATTTAAAGCAATTTGAAAGAAGGAAACCAAAAAGTCATTTGGCGGGCGGTATCTGAATTTCGAAGAAAAATTCACATTTCTAAAAAAAATAAAAAATTCTGCTCTTTCATAATTTTATGACACCTCAATCAGGAAAAATGAGACAGGAATAACAAAGCTCTGCCTGTTTAAAGTGATGCTTGCATTTCCAATAGCAACAAACGGAATCGACGTTTCGTTGACGATCAGACATAGACGGAAAGACTTCATGTATGGCTGATTGTCAATGTCAGTGTCATTCTCGGTTTCGTTTTTTCTGGGTCGCACTGTATGTAGTTAGAGAACATAATTTCTTGTATGCTTCTCTTGAAAGTCATTTTCATTGAACCCTGCATGTTTTCTAAATTAACCATTACTTAAGCGGGACTGCACTACTTGTAGCTACTCGCGCCCTCTATATAGCAAACAATGCCTAAGCGGTACCCGTTGGTCCCCCATGGTCCCCTTTTTTAATGTTAATTGAGAGCTGATTTAATGAGATAACCACTGTCAGTGACCACGCAAGGAGGTCTAATACCTCCTGGCCAGACTGGTGCAGAGAGGCTTTAAAGATTATGTTCATCATTTTCTTGAGCGGTCCTTAATATGTACAGGTTTTTTTCTTACTCATAGAAAATGATGCTTAACCATTAACCATTTGTTTTTATCATGTACTTTATTAGGTTTCGATTTTGAAGGTCTGTCCTCCCGAGTTCCTTCACGATCTGGTCCTGAAGATGCATCTTTGTATCTTCACCCCTGACGATCTGGTTTGTAAGAAGAATGCTGTTGCCAAGGAGATGTTCATAGTATCCCATGGATCTTTCAAGGTTACCGAGTGAGTATTCGATGGCATTATATCTATTGCTAAATTGGCAACAATTACTATTGCCAATTTAACGATAGATGTCGATCGGGAAATTAATTTGGGAAATGGATTATAAGAAAATTAGGAGATACAATAATCGGCGCACGAAAGAGACGTTCAGTTGCTAATAACTCTGCTCGAAAATGTTACGATAACAAAAAAGGAATCCATACTGATCAGGAAGAGTCTCATTCTCTTCGAAATATAATTTATGACCCATGGTACATTATAGAATTACCTGAAAGGCTCCAAAGGTTCACTTCCGTGTCAATAATTTTGTTGCTAAAATGCTACATTCATTTACATTCAACTATCGTATGCACTAGAATGATTATGACAGGATGTACCATACCATTTTATTTGCATGAGAGGGGGGGGGGGGGGGGGGGGGCGGGGGTCATTCCTGGACGGGGATCGAAGGGGAGGGCGGAATGCAACTGGCTTGCCAAAATAAGCTCCGTGGAATAATTATAAACCCACTACACCTATTTTCCTCATTTGTATCTCGTCTTTCTTGGAGAGGGGCTGGGTTACACTAATCCATCCTCCTTCTTTACAAACTTTCTCACTCTGGAATTCGGGGGAAAAAAGACGTGGTTCAAGAATTATCTTAAAGGGCGCTCTCAGTTTGTTTCACTGAATGGTCATTTCTCTGAAAGTAAACATGCCCTTTGCGGAGTTCCACAGAGCAGTATTCTTGGCCCAATTATGTTCATTATTTATATAAACGACATTGAGAAGTCATCTTGTCTGCTTCAATTTATACTTTTTGCTGACGACTCGAATATTTTTATCACATCGCGATCCAGAGCAGTTAACGCAAATATTGAATAGCTTTCTTCTGAATAGTGACTAGGCTATTGCATTCCCCAATCGAATATAATTTGTAGTGTAACTTTATGCATCTTTGATGTTTGTGTTATTTTAATTGTTTCTTTTTATGTATGTATTTATTATCGATTTGCGTTTTAAAATGATTTTTTGTATTACTGAATCAGATATTGTTATTTTTGTGTTTTTTTTCCTCATAAAATAATAATTCATAATAACTACTTTCACAAAGGGGCCTAGACCCTACAAGCTCTGCTTGTTAGTCGGCTCTCCTTCCCTTTCAATTTCATGTTGTTTTGATGTTTTGTATTGTGCAAATTGATCTATATGTATATTAATATGTGAATATGTAAAAATGTACCATCATTTAAATATGAAAAATTTAAAGAGGACAAATAAATTGAATTGAATTGAATTATGGACATGCCAATGTTTTTATCTAGCATTCACCGTTATAATCTACCATTTTGTGTATTGTCGAATGCAGTGACGAGGGTCAGGTGGTCAGTACTCTGAAGTCAGGTGACTACTTTGGAGAAATCGGCATTCTCAACGTTGAAGGCAGTAGTAATAGGTAAAATTTAAAATTAGGACTTTTAATACCAGTATTTTTAAATTGGGGCGTTGGCATTGCTTTGTAAACTGTATTATGTTAAAAAATACATTCTAAGCAAGGATTAGTTTAAGATACTATTAAATACAGCTCCCCAATTAAAACATTTTCGGGTAATCAACGAAAAGCAATACTTTCAATACTATTTATCTTGGCTTTTAATCTCGTGAGCCATTAGTTGTTTAAAGCAGTTATTGTTTAAATATATACCGTTTCTGTTGATATTCAACTGTGAGAGACGATTTCTTTTCATGCTTGTAATGCTATCTTCACCTTAACAACATTATAAACAAAAATCTGTATCTGATTTGCATTATTTTTCATATCAATTAGATTTATATTTATATCCCTTGATGTTTAGTAGGAAATAAATTAAATTATATACCTCACTTAAGAGATCCAGCCATCTGATTGGTCGAAATTGAAGTCGTGATTTTAGCCATTCCCGTAAAGAAACGAAAAATGCCAATACCGGTTAATAGTCCAGGAGTGAGATCCCTCAAAAGTCCGGTTACCATGAAAATAGTAAAATTTTGCTGCGATACCCATTAGTTTACGTGTTAAAATTTCCTTCGCGCGAGCGCGGACACACTTCAGTGCTTTTCATCTGCGATTCCCAAATGATCAAAACCTTCAGTCATTTTTCCAGCAAAGATAAACAGACAGTTTCTCAGATTTTCCGTGATGTTGTAACCAATCTTTACCCAATAAAAGGATAAGGTAAGAATTCTTGGTAGATTTTTGTTTCAATTCGGCATATAAAAGACATATCGACTGCTTTAATATTCGAGGTCTGGCTGATGTATAGGCTCTCGAGAACGTGCACACCCAGTCGGGCCTCTGGGTCAAGGCAAGATGTGCGCGCGTTCTCTTGAGCCTATAAAACAGCCAGGCCTCTCGAAGCAGTCGATATCTCTATACTATTTCATATTTACTTTCTGTAGGATTATATAGGAATACACAATTTTCTGTTATCCCTGCTCTTGTGACATTATAACACACTGTCTTTTCCCTCTTTCCGTTGACAGGAGAACGGCTAATGTATATTCTGTTGGGTTCTCTGAGCTTTTCTCCCTCTCTAAAGATGACGTCCTGGGTGTCCTTAAAGACTACCCTTCAGTAAAGGTGAGTTGGCCCTCTTAAAGGGATTGGGTAACTTTGTCTCAGATTCTCAAACAAAATCCTGGATTTAGCTTATGCTGCAATGATAATTATAAACCTTAGGTCAATCAGGAACCACATGACTTTTACAAACCGATCGCCTGTCTGATTCAAAATTCGTTTTTCTAACGGTTTTTATCACACTACAGTCTATTGGGGAAAATGAGTATGGTAAAACTGGTTACTAACAGATTTTTAATTGTTTGAGGCACTTCATGATCATTTTGAAGCGCTTTGTTTTGTTTAGGGCTTCAATATTTCACCATATCACAGACACTGATAACATTGGCCATGCATCTCAGATTTAACATTGTTAAGCGATGCCTTTAGTGGTAATAAGCTATTTATATGTGTTATTGTCGATATGCGGATACAGGAGCTCCTCGTTTCCCGTTCGTTAAAAAGAAAAGGAAAGAGCTTTAAAATTGTTAAATTGGGGGCGGGAAAGTCCCAAATAAAGAATGATCCTTTGATGTCTCCGGTATGAGCATACCTTTACATGCATGTCAGAAATAGACAAAGTCAAATGTAATTACAAGCAGATTATAATCATTCGTAGTGGGTCCATGTTATAACGCAGTGCACATCTTGGCTCCGTCTTAGAAAGGGTTGTCATTGGCCGGATTGATCGCAAGTCCTCCAATCAATTGCAAATTTACAAATTTCTATCTCTCATTTAGTACAGAGTTGCGATTTATATCAAATGGCAATCGATTTCAATCAATCACAACTGGATTTTTTTTTAATAAGACAGGGCCCATTTAAATCAACCATATAAATACCGAGTTTGACACACACACACCCACCTCACTCCCCACACATATTAATGTTTTTTTCTCTAATACTTATTTTGATCTCATTCAATATCAAAACGATACAAATAATTCTTCAAAAAACAATTCTTTTGTTTTGTGTACATAAGTACAAACATACACGTACACACCTACACAGAATCAACAAACAAAATAATATTATATATCTGCATTAAACCAAATATAATTTATTATGGCTCGAAATAATTTATGTCCTATTTTTTAATATATAGAGCATGATGGAGGAGAAAGCAAGGCGAAAACTTGAGAGACTGCACTCGAAAGAACCCGATTGTGACGTCACTGGAACAGATGACGAGAAAAACCGGAACCGAGTCGAAAGTCATACTGAAATCAGGTAAGAATGTCGAATTAAATTATGACACAAATTTCGGATAATTCTTATTCATTTTCTAGACTGACTTTCGCGAATTTGAATTTTGGAAAGCATTATCATGTACGGTTTTGTCAGCTCCCTAATCTTCTAGAAGTCAGAAAAGCGAAGGAGGGAGAGAGGAAGATGAATGGGGGCGGAGCAGCAACTATTGCCCCCATAATACAATACCACAACTCTCTATCTCTCTCTCTCCCTTCTCTCTCTCTCTCTTTCTCTCTCTCCCTCTTTCTGTCTCTTTGTCTCTACATTGTATGTCTCTCTCTCTCTCTCTCCCATCTCTCTCCTCCTCTATCTTTCTGTCTCTTCTTCCTTTCTCTCCCATCTCTGTCTATCTGTCTGTCCCTCTCTTTACTCTCTCTCTCTCTCTCTCTCCCTCTCTCCCTCTCTCTCTCTCTCTTTCTCTCTCGATCGCTCTTGCCAGACACCCCTTCAATCTTTCTAGCGATTCCTAGCCTATTCTTTTCTTATCGAATAAATAAGTCCAAGTCTGGTGTTCTTTTTTTCTTTCTCGATATTTTGCTATACTTTTATACTAGGCTGGAGTGTCGATAAAGAGGAGGGGATCACCTTAAGAAAAAATATATGGAAAAGCAGATACAGATGGAACTTATTTCGTCTTGAACGTAAATATTCTTGGTGTCCTCAGAGGCGATGCCTCTAAACCCAGTTACCGGATTCAGGCTTGCCCTCACCCAATATAAGCACATTCTCTCGATCGGATCGCTAATTCCCCCTATATCTTACTTACGAAATGTATTTTGTCTCAAATCTCGAAAATACATCACTTCATTGTTAGGCTTTATTTCATTCCTTGGCGAGAAAAAAAGAACAAAGGAGAATAATCCTTCCTTGACTTGATTTGACGCAGACAAGGGGCCTCGTGATGGCTTCTGTATTTCTGTCTGCAGCCAGTCTTGATGCATCTGTCGGCCTTGTTATGGATCTTGCTTTGCAGTCCTCCGCAGGCGCGTACGCAGGATTTTTTCAAGGGGGGGGTTTTAACATTTATAAATCGGGCCGAAAATTTCGTAACGACTCAGCCCACCGCTGAATAAGCGGGGGGGGGGGGGGGAGTAAGAGGAGTAAGAGGACACTTTTCTTTTTTTTTTTGACCTCGAAATTTGAAAATTTGACATTTTGCTCCGCTGGGGGGGGGGGGGGGTAGGGTCACCTGTTTTTGGTCAGTCATGGGAACCAAAGGGGGGGGGGGGGTTAACCCCCAAACCCCCCCCCCCCCCCCTGCGTACGCGCCTGGTCCTCCGAGATGCAGTCAAGAGATCTTTTGGGTGGACGGCCTATGGGTCGATTTCCTGTGACGTAATAAACCTTCGACGCCTTCTAAATTTATTAGCAGGAGTTCCAATCTTCATCCCGGAACGCGAGAAGATCCGCCTCAGACAGATTCACCCCAAGTTGACGAGACCAAACGGAGCAGTAAGACTGCTAGATACGTCCAGGCCAAGAATAGGACTTCGTCAACCTACTCGGGACTTTCCGGGATCGCGATGGAGGAGATCGTGCCGGTTGAGAGGGTCGTTTCGGAGAAAATCGTAAGTCCTCGGAAAGTTTATTCCGCTAAACTTGTTAGAATATTGCTATTATTTTATCAACCAATAAGAAGAAATTAACAACAACATTGATTGGTGTCTCTTTGTCTTTTTTGTACTCATTGTAGATCTATGCGGAAAGTTTTCTTCTTGTTATATTTTTCCTTTCCTTCTTCCTCTTCTTCTTCTTCTTCTTCTTCTTCTTCTTCTTCTTCTTATCATTATTGTTGTCATTTGTATTGGTTCGTGGTTCGAGTCCCGCCGCGGCATAAATGTCTTTTGGTAAGACATTAAAGGAAACCAAAACCTTCATACTGAGTTACTTTTATTGTAAAGTTTAAAAGATTTGAATAAAATCAGTGAAAATTTGAACAAAATCGGGCAAGGAATAAGAAAGTTAGAGCTTTTTGAAATGACTAGTTACTAGAGGGCGGTATTCAATTTGATGACATCATCTGTGAACAACTCTCCATGCCTTTTGTACATAAAATTTCACAATTTTGTTGTTTTCTTTGTATTGATTTGTGTTCTTGATCCGACTTCATAACATGTGAAGTAGATTATCATTTTGCATTCTATATCTTGCTTTCAGGGGAGTTCATTATCTCAATCACAAGAAGTAAGGAAAAACATGAAATTTGATGTACAAAAGGCATGGAGAGTTGTCCACAGATGATGTCATCAAATTGAATACCGCCCTCTAGTGACTAGTCATTTCAAAGAGCGCAAATAATCTTTGAGATTGAAGAGCGCCATCTAAACGAAGAACCAACCAACCTCTTAGTGGTGGAAGGGCAAACCAACTTATTGCCGAAAATCCCAGAATGGCGGTTAGCACGACCACAAGTGTCTTTCGAACACCATGGCAAAGTGCAAAAAAAGGAAATGCCTCCATTTGAAATAAAATCGATTGTTCTAGATAGCATTGGAAATTCATGGAATGGGTTTTTACATATATATACAGATGGTTCTAAACTCGAGGATGGGAAGACAGGAGCCGCATTTTATGTGTCTCATTATAATGTGGTGAAATCTTTTAGATTATCCCATGTCTGTATTATGAGAGCAGAACTAGTGGCCATACTAATGGCACTAGAGTGGATTAATACATTTATTGAATCCTCTTCGGTGGTAATTTTTAGCGACGCTTTGTCAGCTTTACAAATGATCGATTCATACTTTATTAGATGTGCTATTGTAAATGAAATTTTATCCATAATTAATATTTTGCAGTTTAAGGATGTTTGTGTTGCTTTTGAATGGATTCCGTCACATTGCGATATTAGGGGCAATGAGATCGTAGATCGGGCTGCCAAAAAAGGAGCCATGAAAAGGTGTATAGACATAGTTATACCAAATACAAGAAGTGAATTGGCAACCTCTCGTTTGATCCATTATAACAAATTATGGCAAGCAGAATGGGACAATGCAGAACACGGTAGATTTTTATATGCTTTGCATAGCGACGTTTCAAAGCCCATACATAGACAAGGCCTCGCAGAGAAGAATGCTTGATACAACAACTAAGAGTAGGTAACTGTAGTTTAAATTATTACCTTTTTCAAATTAACCAACACGATACTGGTCTTTGTGAAGTTTGTCAAGAAGATGAAACAATTAAACATTTTATTTTCTATTGTACAAAATACGACAAAGATAGACGTCTCTTAAAAGAAAGGATTAAATTGAACAACCCCAATCTGAAACAATTATTGATGTCTAACCCAATTTTTACTCGTGAATTATTGGGTTACATATACGATACTAATCGTTTTAGATAGCTTTGAAGTATTTGCGGTTTTTCCATGAACAATTGCAACTAACTCCCATCTCGCCTTTTATGTGCATTTTATGCAATTTTAATATTGCAGCTTTTTTTTTTTTTTTTTTTTTTTTTTTTTTTTTTTTAATTTTTATAAAACCATATCACTATTAATTTCATTTCACCAAGGAAAGTCGCTCGTGGGCTTGATTTCCGAAGCCCACGCCAAAGCTATACACGAAATTGACTGGCGCAAATAATCTTTGAGATTGAAGAGCGCCATCTAAACGAAGAACCAACCAACCAACCTCTTACTTCCTTATTCCTTGCCCGATTTTGTTCAAATTTTCACTGATATTTTTCAAATATCTTAAACTTTACAATAAAAGTAACTTAGTATGAAGGTTTTGGTTTCCTTTAATCTCTATTTGCCACTCTCCACCGTAATGGAGTAATTAGGTACCCGGTAGAAAGAAAATTCCTTGAATGCTGAAGCGCCTTTTAATGGCGGCTTAACTACAGTCGGGGTAATACTTTGTAGGCGTATTAAGTGCAGTAGAATATAGTAGCTGCGATATAGTATATCCATATTATATCGTTATTGTTACAGTCAAACCTGCTTTAGTGACTACCTGTCTACAAAGACCACATTTTTTGTTTCCCTTGAAAGAGGTTTCTCATTGAAACACGTACTAAAGGAACCTGTCTTCAAAGACCACCTGTCTACAAAGACCACGTTGTGTGTTTCCCGTAGGCGGGCGCTATAGACAGGCTTGATTGTATTATTTCTATTATTATTGTTAGTATTATCATTATATATGATTATTATTATAATTATTATCATTATTGCCATTTTTATTGTAGCTGCTGTTGTTGTAGTTGTTATCGTCATCACCCTCATTCTCCTTATTTTCATCATGAAATGTTAATATTATTATTATAATTTTTATTATTATTATTATTATTATAATTATTATTGTTGTTACTATTATTGTTATTATAATTATTATTATTATTAATATCATCTTTATTATTATTATTATTATTATTATTATTATCATGAGGCCTTGTTATCATCATCACTGATTATGCCACTCTACAGGACTCTTCGGCGGGGGGTACGGATAAGGGGGAAAACAGAGACATGGACACCCACCAGATGGTTTGGACGCTCCAGCGAGAGAACGAATCGAAAGCTGCCTACATCCAAGCATCGGAGAAACGGATCAAAGAGCTGGAAGCACTTTTAAAAGCAACCAGTCCATTTCAGGCCTCTGATACATAGCGATAAAATCGGTCGTTGCCCGAAATATTTGGTTTGATTATCAATATTGTAGCGTGTCTTTATCTTGTTAAAGTTTATGAGAACAAACTTAACGTGCTATCTTGTTTGGCATTGACTGATGTTAATTTTTTTTAAAATCCAAACTGTGATTTGTATAGCTGGTCTATTGGGTTACATCATAATAAATGAATATGATTATTATAATATGTGTATACTTTTGGGCCCCGTCTTATAATAATAATCATAATAATAATCATCTTTTTAAAGTCCACTCCAATTTTATTCAACCGAAAATGGAAATTCTTTTTCCCCAATTGATCGTGAGCCCGGCAGCCACTGAGCAGCGCCAGATCGACGTTGCTCTATCCCCTATTGTTGAGCGCCAAACAAGGTAGCAGCAACTCCCGTCTTTTAACGTCATTTGGTATGACGCGGCCGGGGTTTGAACCCACGACCTCCCAACTATTTGCAAGTGATATCAATCGCCACTTTGTACATAAGAGATAGGAGACTTCAAATTTCGATTGATTGGAGTACTTACGATTGATTTGGATCATCACAACTGTTTATAAGACGGGGGCCCTGGAATCATACATCCTTCATTCTATCTCTCTCTCTCTATCTCCTTTTCCCCCTCTCTGTATCTCTCCCTTCATCCTCCTCTCTTCATCTGTTTTCTGTCTTCATCTTCTTTTTCGATTTCTAACTCTATCTTCATCTCTTACTTTTCCTCTCTAATCCTCTTTCTTCCATGCACCTCTCTCTCTCTCTCTCTCTCTCTCTCTCACTCTCTCTCTCTCTCTCTCACTCTCTATCCCTCTCTCTACCTCTCACTCTCTCTCTCCCTCTCACTCACTTTCACACACCCACTCACACATGCACGCGCGCACACACATACACGTTTCTATTCTTTCATATTATAAAGTTTAAATTGTTTCTCTTTTAGTGTACATGTATTTTCATTCGGTATTACGAAGAAAATTCCTAATTTCGATTTGAAAATATGTTATTTTGGGCGATGATAATGTATGCCAAATTTATATATGAAAGAGATATCTTTTATCAGTCTGTAGTAAGTTGAGCTATGCTGTACTGTATATTGTATAGTCGTTTTTACAATGAATGGTACATTCTAAATGTGGAAATAATGTATGTCTCTAACTCGAGACTAATTTTTGGTTTCACGGTTCATCGCGGCCTGTCTGAACAACAATGAAGTTAATTAATGATGGTTTCATGAGAATAACGGCTCTTTCAGATATCACAATAACAGAAACCATCACGGTTCATCGCGGCCTATCTGAACAACACTGAAGTTAATTAATTATGGTTACATCAATATAAAGGTTCTTTCAGAAATCACAATAACAGAAACGATCAGGGTTTATCGCGGCCTGCCTTAACGACATTGAAGGTTTATTAATAATGGTTACATGAATACAAAGGTTCTTTCAGATATCACAATAACAAAAACCACCACGGTTCATCGGGGCCTATCTGAATGACACTCAAGGTTAATTAATTAAGGGTACATGAGGAATGAGT
This sequence comes from Strongylocentrotus droebachiensis, assembly GCA_035222895.1. NCBI lineage: Eukaryota > Metazoa > Echinodermata > Echinoidea > Camarodonta > Strongylocentrotidae > Strongylocentrotus > Strongylocentrotus droebachiensis. The sequence goes on from JAVYIG010007081.1 coordinate 63,946, forward strand.
ACCTACCTATTATCGGAAATGCTAAGTATCTTCCCCCAAAGAATAAGTGTATGTATTCTGAAAAATTAGATGAATGCCTGAAAATTAGATAGATAAGTTGAAATATTATTGGCACGATGTGATGCCTTTTAAAAACATGACAAGGGCTCAGCCATTTTCTTGAAAATGTGACGTACTGGTTTGAAGTGGTACATGTTTCATGCACCAAGCTTTAGTTCGAAATACTTTTAAAATCAATAACGCAACCTTTACTTTTCATATAGCTGGGAAGATTTCATTTATATAACCCCTTACCACAGAAAAGAACCAAGTTATTTATAACATTTACATTCTGGCAATTTTTGTACGAAGGATAATATCAGGTGAATGAAATGCTTCATCACCACACACACCTGGGAAGGAAGCATCCATACATTTGATTACATTACTTGATTAACGACTTCGCATAGTACGTCGCATTATTAATCAAGATAATGGCGATGCCCATGTTGTGCCGAGAAATTGTGCATTGTTATTGCTTTAAGCCTCTCTCATACACTTTGGTTGGGAATCTTGTAGATTAATGGGCAAGAGTACAATAAATCTCTCAGAATAAGTTAAGTTATTTCTTGTTAAAGCGGGACTGCATTACTTGTAGCTACTTGCGCCCATTGTACAGTGTGAGTCAACAAAGAAATTTACACCCAGAAGAAATCGAAACCAAATTTGGCGTTTTCCTAACGATTTTCATAACACTACAGTCTATTGGGGAAAACGAGCATGGTAAAACGGTCACTTAAAGATTTTTACTTTTTTTAGGGCACTTCTTGATCTTTTTGAAGCGCAATTTTTAAGGGCTTCAATACTACACTATATGGTAATGGTAATGGTAATGGTTTTATTTAAAAATTCATTTGCAGCCAGATGGCTGAATTGCAGAACTTTGTACATTGTACAGACACTGATAACACGTAGGGCCGTGCATCTCATATTTAACATTGTTAAACGAGTATGGTAAAACCGGTCATTCAAATATTTTTACTTTTTTGAGGCACTTCTTGATAATTTTGAAGCGCAATTTTTTTCTTCAATGTTACACCATATTACAGACACTGATAATACGTAGGGCCGTGCATCTCAGATATTGTACTGAACATATGAATCAAATCTCGGAATTCCTTAAGTAACAGTGATATTAATATTCATTGTCAGGCAAACGCAGATAGTTTGTATCGTTGTAGAGTCGAGGGAGATGTTATTATCTTTGTCAGGTCCGGGTAGATGTTCTGCCAGGTTCGGCTTTTGAAGTCATCAAGTCATTACAAAATTGTCATAAGTAGTCCCTCTAGTGAATTTAGAATTGTTCTGATTGTTACATAACTAAATTGTCTATGTCTGTGGGTTTTGAAATTTCAGTTCATTCAAACTCCACAATGCTCTTCATCAGTTAGTATTGAATGCCATAAAATATGAATGATTAACTTGCATCTATTTGTTTTCTGATATTGCCATATGTGGGGATAATACATTAATAAGTCTCCTATTCTGTTTAAAACCTTACTTCTTCCTGTAAAAGGGGGAACTAGAATATCCTCACTATCATTTATCAATCATACAGAAGAGTTTATATTATTTGTTTTAGATCCCTTTTAATACATATTAATCGAGCTTTTGTTTTTATGAAAGGCAAAAGTTTTCATTGAATTTGAAGTCACTCCTATATTTTCAACTGAATTCATTGCTTGCGTATTTTAAAGAACATCTTCAATCATACTTTGGTGTAACAGAATAAAGGCTCTTCCAGAAATCACAATAACAGAAACTATCATGGTTCATCGCGGTCTGTCTGAACGACACTGAAGTTAATTAATGATGGTTTCATGAGAATAAAGGCTCTTTCAGATATCACAATAACAGAAACCATCACGGTTCATCGCGGTCTGTCTGAACGACACTGAAGTTAATTAATGATGGTTTCATGAGAATAAAGGCTCTTTCAGAAATCACAATAACGGAAACCATCACGGTTCATCGCGGCCTGTCTGAACAACAATGAAGTTAATTAATGATGGTTTCATGAGAATAAAGGCTCTTTCAGATCTCACAATAACAGAAACCATCACGGTTCATCGCGGCCTATCTGAACAACACTGAAGTTAATTAATTATGGTTACATCAATATAAAGGTTCTTTCAGAAATCACAATAACAGAAACGATCAGGGTTTATCGCGGCCTGCCTTAACGACATTGAAGGTTTATTAATAATGGTTACATGAATACAAAGGTTCTTTCAGATATCACAATAACAAAAACCACCACGGTTCATCGGGGCCTATCTGAATGACACTCAAGGTTAATTAATTAAGGGTACATGAGGAATGAGTGCCTACCTATTATCGGAAATGCTAAGTATCTTCCCCCAAAGAATAAGTGTATGTATTCTGAAAAATTAGATGAATGCCTGAAAATTAGATAGATAAGTTGAAATATTATTGGCACGATGTGATGCCTTTTAAAAACATGACAAGGGCTCAGCCATTTTCTTGAAAATGTGACGTATTGGTTTGAAGTGGTACATGTTTCATGCACCAAGCTTTAGTTCGAAAGACTTTTAAAATCAATAACGCAACCTTTACTTTTCATATAGCTGGGAAGATAGGAATTATATTTTGGTGAAAGATATATATCAAGGGAACAATTGTAACTAATTCATAAGTAAACTAGAATTTAACACTTAACAAATCTATTTCATTTATCATAACCCCTTACCACAGAAAAGAACCAAGTTATTTATAACATTTACATTCTGGCAATTTTTGTACGAAGGATAATATCAGGTGAATGAAATGCTTCATCACCACACACACCTGGGAAGGAAGCATCCATAAATTTGATTACATTACTTGATTAACGACTTCGCATAGTACGTCGCATTATTAATCAAGATAATGGCGATGCCCATGTTGTTGCCCAAATCTGGTTAGTTATTTCCCAATATTCTCAACAACAAAAAAATTACCCTTTTTCACATCAGGGGGCGCTATACAATAAAGACTAGCAGAGTCATTGATGAGGAGAGTTTGGCCTACCCAGTTCAAGTTGGGCACAGTATGGTGAATACTGCTTTGTTGGGCAAGCCCCAAAACAAAAGAATTGATACGCCATGTTGTGACCAAGTGAAACCAAGTTGGCCAAACGCTGTGTAGAGTTGGATCTGATGATTAGGTATATTGGTTGACTATTGGCTTGGACAAACTAAAAGTGAACTTTCAATGCCTGCATTCTATGACTACTTAACTTATTTTCGTAATTGTTTATGTCTTGATTATGCAAAGCATTAATTCATTGCACTTTTTGCCCCACGACCCCTTACCCCAAAATACTTTTTTTGGTCTTTGTGCTGCTAGTGATGGAACGCTTGGGTATTTCTGGGGGAGGGCACTGGGTACAAACCAACCTCCTCTATGGCATGGCGAAAAAAAAGAAAATGGAAAAAAATAGAGAAAGGTAGATAGAGGGAAAAAGCAAGAAAATACTAAATTCTAAGACCCACTTAAAGGTAATACAAAGTTTTGGTATGGGTTCATAAATTTGGTTCAAATGAACATATTGGACGCATATGCGGTCGTACAATATTCAGTGATCATTGTCGCGGTTGAAATCGAGTCTAAAGTTATGAAATTGTAAATAATAAACTCTTTATGTTGTATAGCTCCCTCTCAAGGTCAATATATTAATTGAGCTATAAAACAGTGTTTCTTGACTAAAATCTACCGATTAGTTGTTCCCGTTCGGAAATTATATATCACAACTACATATTCTGAGATTGTCATGGTCGCAGCTACCATTGTACGGCGTAGGCGCTATTTGAAATGTATCAAAATTTACCGGGAGCACCGGTAAATTTTTATACTCAATTTTCCTCGAAATCAGAAGCAGTTTAGGATTTAAATTTTGTAGTGCTTATAATACATCCACAGGGGCATCCAAATATATCAAAATTGTAAAGAATCACTACCCACCCAATTTTCAAAATTTCCCAAAACTTTGTACTACCTTTAAACACTTGTTCTCTGGAATTCCTAGTTGCCAGTACCTAGCGCCTCTCAATGGGGGAGACCAATGCTTCGCCACTGCAGCTATACATAAATATGAATTGGTTTGTTTAATTATTGACTCTATCATTAATCCCCTAAAGACCCCGACGACCCTATGGGGTCGTTAGAAATAGATTATTACGACCCGCTGATTTAGAGCATAATACATTTTGATGTATCGACCATCCCCTCCTATAACTGCTATTGAAACTCTGATTTTTGTTTTCTTAAACAGAGGAGGCGCGATAGCTCAGTCGGTAGAGCAGTGGTCTCGTAACCGGGGACGCGGGTTCGAAACCAAGTCGATGCGCTAGTGCCCTTTGGTAAGGCATTAATCCTCATTACCAGGTCCCTCGGAGAGGACCTAAAGCCGTCGGCCGTCTGGTTGCTTACTTACAAGCAATCATGCTTTCTTAGCAATCAGGTAAAAACTAACCACCACCACCAGAATTCTTCAAATAAGACAGACAGACAGAAGAGGCATTATCAATGGTCACCATCAATCTGTCAAATGTTCAAGCTGTAGCTTAAAAGTGGTAGCTATTGGTAGGGAATGTCCAACCTATTTTGCCCCTTACGTCACAGAGACCACGTCAAATAATTCAGTACGTTGTGATAACTGAATTAACTTAAAAGTTCTACCACAGAGTTTTAATCATACCAACATGAAGTTAAGAAACAATTGATGTCAAATTGTCAAATTATGTTAAGAAATATACTAGCGTTTCAAACACAAGCATTTGCTTTTCGGGTTTACGCCTCCTTCTGTATTTGATTTGATTTGAATTTATTTCCGTATAAAAAAAGTACAATAATCGATATATTACACAATATGAACACATACTATGAGAGATAAATGGCCGCTTATTTAATGACTATGTTTTTTAAAATTATGTTAACATGGAAATTGATGTAAATATATGAAATATTAGATTATGTGAAATAACTGAAAAACCTCGGTAAGAGGACAAAAACAAAAAGAGATAAATGGCTGAATGGCCCTACCCAGCATCCAGAATTAAATTATTAGTATTGAATTAATTTACAGTCCTGTTGTATTATGTTGCTTATTGTTTACTATAATATTATTCCAATGAGACATAAATAGATTTGAATTTCGAAACTTGGTGATTCATGGAAAACCAAAATGACCAAATACCTCAAGGACTTTCCCAGAACTATATTTGAAATCAGAGATTTGCGGTCTCACAACTTGAATTGGCACTTTGAACATTCGAGAATAATGATGATCAAAACACATATTTCCCCTCGCTATAGAGCACGATCCCTGGTTCCTGGAGGAGCTATGAAGAAAGTAACTGTGGCTGTTTTATTCCCCGAATCGGATATTAATGGTGGCAGGTACTTCCTGGTTTCATTTAAGACGAGATCCTAAATACAGGGAGATAACCAGTCACAATGTAATGTTGTATCGAGGACCGTTGGTCGATATATTACAGTGGAACATGATTAGTAGCGGATCCAAGGGCACAGGGTGCAGCCCCCCCCCCCCAGTAAATAAGGACTGTACTACCTACAGCACACAACAATAACACCGTGGTATAAAACATGACTATTCTTCAGAATTCGAGGACCCCCCCACCCCCATCTCCATTTTTCTCTCGCATGTTATATACCCAAGTCCAACAGCCAAGCCGACCGGTTTTCGGTCATTAAAGGGCTAAAGGCAAAGTAATTTCTAGTCGATCTGTAATCGGCCTCGAGTCGGTCTCGTTGGTATGACTGAGGTATATTTTAAATAAATTGGAGATGCGCAATTAAAGATTTTAAAATGTAATTACGGTACCTGGTCGTGTCTAGTTTGTTTGTCTTTCTTTGTTTTTTCTAGTCTTCATGCATTCATTTTGTATTTCCGAAAAACAAACATTATTTTTTGTTTATGTGTTTGGTAATTGAAAACAATCGAATTGTGCAACTTCTCGTGCATTGTAGAAATGTTTACGTGATTGTGAGTTCCTGATGATCCAAGTCATGTTGTTCGTTTATTTAGTATTAGTTTGTTTAAACTGATTATCAACCATGTCCAGCACACGTCAACATGTTATAATGTTTTATCTTATATGTTTGTATTGAAATAAACATAAATGAAATGAAATTAAGTAAGTGGCTTTCCAAAAGTGTTCTATAACCTGTATATAAAAACAAAATTGTAAATACGAACGCACTACATAACTCCTCTATAATTAGTATGATGTAAGTCAGTGCAGGTCTGTAAGATCATTTACCGCATTATACACCAATTGGTTGCGATTTAACGCCATTTTAACACCACCCAAGCAATAAATCAATTTCCCCCGTTTTGACAGCCCCACACGTCGGAAGCCAGTGGATCCCCAATTGGTTTGCAACCAATTAACACCCCCATCAGAGAAAAACCCGAATCCAATTAGTACATCTTGATTTGACTTCTGTGTTTTCCTCTCCCTCTATAAGGGAAAGTTTAATTATAGTATTGACAGTGTTCGGTTGCAACTAATTGGCAACAGGACTTGTCGAACAGGCAATGGAAGACGTTTCCTATCTCATGCATATTGTTGGTTTAAGAGGATAGTTGAGTTTTGTTGCAGAGGGCGCTACACAAAATAATTTTTGTGAGATATAACAATAAATAAGGTTGTCAAATTTGAAAGAACATACAATTTAGATGACAAAATCATCTTTGTTTGATCAAAATCGGTTCAGAGACGGCTGAAATATCCATAAATATAACGATTTCTAATATTTGTGCTGCCCCACAAAAAATTAATATTCGATAATTTGAACCAGCCGTTGAAAAAACGAGACAGCGCATTATACGTTTTATTCCAGCCAATGCCGATATGGCTTTTCATGTTGGTTGTAATACGCACAACCAGCCGGCCCGTGTATTGTTATTATTAATTAATTAATTAATTAACGCCCGGTCACCGTATTTTTTGGAAAGTGAAGCTGAATTGGTATGATCGTATTGGCTAAATTTCACACATTTTGGCGTCTAAAATGACCTTCATAGCAGTTGTAGGTACTAAAAGAGCACTAGAAATGTCATAGATAAGAATAAGAGCAATAACCATGCACTTTGAAGGCATTTGCGGTCTGAAACAAGAGCTTAAGTATCCCTTTAAGTTTTTTCTTCGAATTTGTGAAATGTAAAGAATCAGATAAACTCAATCTAGATTCAATCTAGGATGCGTAGTCTGTACACAATTTAAAAAATGAAGGCGTAGACAGGATAGGTTTCATCGTCGTCATTATCAGTAGGGGGAACAAGAAACTGGCTGTAGTCAGGAAAAGTATTATATTTTTTGTCCAATTCCCACGCCTCATTCGTTATTTTTCCCGTTTTTATGAAAAAAGGCTTAAATAGGCATGATCTTTTAAAATCCATATTGACCAGTTTTTTGTGGAAGACGGTGAATTGTTTCATTTCTTTTTATCTTGGGAACGACTGAAAACACCAACATGGTTGCTAAATTCGCAGCTTTGTGATACATATTAAAGAGAGAGATAAAATCAACGTCTTTAAAACCCATCTCAAAAGATTATCTGATGATGTTGCATTAATGTTTATTATGTTTGTTTGACCATTATCAAGATTAAGATTGCTGGAAATGAATTTATTTCATCTCATGACTTTGAATCATTCCGCAGACGATGAAAGAAAAAAAGAAGGATTTATTTCATAATTATTTAGCATTCGCACTCTTACCTGTGTTGAATAATCTGATTTGTTTTACTTCATTTGGGAGAGCATGACTTCCCGTTCATTTTTAGCATGTGGGTGACTCATTCTCAGTTTCACCTATCGAGCTATCTGCACCAAAAGCAATTTCTAGAGGAAATTTGGACTATAATTATTGTTCTCGAAATCTGAACTTCATTATGTTGTACTTCACAGAGCCTCTACACCCCATTTTCCTGTTTTAGTATGTTTTGTTGGCCATCGTAAAGTGAGAGGGGAAATTGAGAGAGGAAAGGAGGGGAGAGAGAGAGAGGGGGGGGGGGGAGAGAAAGAGAGAGAGAGAGAGGAGGGGAAAGGAAAGGAAAGAGAGGAGGAGGTGGAGAGAATGAAAGAGAGTGTGAGGGAGAGAGATAGAGAAAGAAAGAGAGAGTGTGAGAGTGAGAGAGAGAGAGAGAGAGAGAGAGACTCGAAGGGGAGACGGGGGTGGGCAGAACGATATCAAACTAAAGATAAAGGGGTACATGAAGTTCATAATGGTGTCAAATGTTTGCGATTGCCAGCTCTAAATAGGTTCAGCTGGCACAGATATCATTTATATGCTTTTATGAAACTTTGAAGTATATAACCCAAGTTTCATTCCACATAAATATATAAAAAACTGAATTAAGGCACTTTTAAACAAAAAGAAGAATTGACAAGTAACAGTCAAGAAATATCATTTGTTTGTTACCTCTCTTTCGATTCCTGATAAGTAATTTCAGTTTTTGCTTCATCGTGGCTCAAAGCTACACAACGAAACCCCCAAAACTGGTTATTCTAACAAGCTCGTAACAGCAACAGATTTTAAACAGGTTTTTGTTTATAGACAGGTTGTTGTTTCTATTTGTGTCTCTCCCATTTCACCGCCCTTTGAGCCCGTGGTTCCGATAGCCTTGTTGATAGGGTATTTTTAGGTACGAGTCGGTGGTCCGTTGGGAGGAAATGCGCGGTGACCACGGACGAGTCCACGTCTTCCGCCATTTATGACCTCCACCGTCCAGCATGGCGACTACTGATTGATGGATGGCTGGGTGAAAGATAATATATTTCGGTCATGATGATGTTTTTCTTCAAATAATCATGATATTCCAGCTGAAAATTATTGTTAATGGGGGCAGGAGGCTGAATACACCTAGCTTCTATGACAAACTGCACCCAGAACCTCTGCAGTCTCCACATTGAAAAAGAGATAATTTGTTTATGGAGAAAAGTGGGGTAAGTTGGAGTGGGGGTGGGCGATGGGGGTAAGTGAAACTTGCCGAAACTATCAACATTTAGTATTTAAGATGAAATCTGAATAGGGGCAGTCCGGGCTATTTTATCTCATACGTCAGTTTTTAATATTATGTTTCTCTCTTATTCTTGTTCATTGTTTATATCTACATGAAAATACGTTATATGGACCTCTGCTCTTGCAGCTGAGTCTGGATTAAAGTCTTGAATTGAATACGACCTCTTAATTTTCAGTATCACTGTCGACTTTATCACGCTGATAGCCATACGAGAGCTTGAATCAGACAAACCCATCAGCTAAAATCATATTTTTAGGTCAAATTTTTGTTTGTTCACAGTAACAATGCAAGAATATTGGGTAATGTCCGGAACTTGCCCTTAGAACTTCAAATGTAGTCATGATGATTCAATGTGATGTGGAAATGTTCACTTGACTTGACTTTCAATCCAAGGGTTGAGGGTTCGAATCCCAACCCGGCATCAACATCTTTGGCAAGACATAAATCCACATTTGCCACCCTCCTCTCAGGTGTAAATAGGCACCTGGCAACTGCTGGGTTAATAATACTTGCAGGGTCCTCAGGGAGAACGGTATTGATGGTGATGATGCTTCCCTAGATAGACAAACGTGTTGTTATTATCATTATCCTGGACTTGATTAAAGGTAAAGACCAGTATTGGTAACGCCCCAATTTCAAAAAATGAAATGGAAGCTCTCATTACCAATCATGTGAAAGAATATGTTTTGACTAATACATGATGATAACAAATTTGCCGGGAAACCGCCTACTAATTCATATATTTGGTAAATTTGTTTCTCTCATGGTCGTGTGAGAGATATAGGGTAGTCCCATATACATCTTTCTGTGTATAGTGCTTGTAACTTTACGAAGAATGGGCCAAATTTCTTATCATTTTGATGATTCCAGAACCTTGCAGATGCTAGATGCTAGATGATCAACCTTTTCTGATCGATTCCACAACGTTTCTTTCACAATGCAATCGCATGACCATTACTGGTCTTTACCTTTAAGGACAGCAAAAAAAAAAAGAAAAAAAGTGGCACAAACGAAAGAGAAAGAACAGAATACGTGATTGAAATGAATGCTCAATGATAATGAGCTGTTGTTTTTCATGGAAAAAGATAAACCCATAACAATAGCCCCAAAACAACATGAAGGCTTGAAAACAGAAACCGATAACTGATTTCATGCCTGTATTTCAACTGGGTGATCCCCTAATATTTCCTGATCCCAAAACATGCAGCTGACAAATAACATATCCACAGATTTAACTGTTACTATTTTGGATCATCCTTTTGACAAATTCGATTATAAAAACCGGATGTATAATCGCAGATGTCCAACATTTCAACAAAAAATAATGACAACTGCTGCACGAATTAGACCTATGACAGTAAAGTATTGTCCTTTTTTTTTCGTTTCTTAATTTTCGATTCTTGTTAATATCTACTCTAATTCGTTGATTAATTCGTTCTATTGTTCCTAGAAACATATTTTAAATGGGCAATCAACCAAACAATCAATTTACAAATCAATCTATCTATCAATCTCTCCCACCCCTCTCTCTCTCTCTCTTTCTCTCTCTCTTTCTCCCTCTCTCTTAAAAAAAATTCTCGACAAATAAATTAAATCTTTATCGATTAATCAACTTCAATATCCTTCGACTTTAACATATATTTATGTTGTATATCTGGATAATTTTGATTCAGCTACAGAAACCATTCGACAATAATTACCTGATCACGATTTATGATGCAGTATCTAGCAAAGTATTTTTCATTTCACACATATATTATTCATTGTTCATTAGGCAATTCGTTGACTATTTGAACAGGTTATCCAACCATCAATTTGTCCTTACTCGTATATTGCCGTTCATATTCGCTAGATAACAAAGAAAAGATGAACTGTGAATCCTAACATTACTCCATCGAAATGATGAGGAATCCTATTGTTCATTGAGATCTAGATCATTTTATATAAAAATCTGTTCTCATAATTTAATTGAAACGATGGAGCTTGGCTTGAAATGACACTTTGTACATATCCAGTAATAATTGGTGGGATTAAGAGGAGCTATTTTCAGAACTGAATGGATTAAGAATCAATCTCTAACTGGCCTGGCCTGGCCTGGTGTAGATGGAATGTATCCAACACCAGTGAACAAGTTAGAACTACAAACTTTTGGGGGACGAAACAGGTATATTGTTCAAAGTCATTTCCATCATCTCCGTTTAGTCTCATCGGCCAGTTGTTCTTCAGTCATATCATGACTCATCATGCGGATTGACTGATGCAATATTCGATAAGCACGTGCGGTCGCCCTGTCCAGTAGCCTACGTTTCACTCTGAAAATAAGGGGGTACATGTTCGTATATATCACGAGAGAGGGGGGAATAGCTGGATATAAATGGGTTATGGTGGTTTACCAGGATGCTCATTTCTTTCCAACCGCAATCTTTCGAGGGTAGTAGAAGCACCCACTGCTTCCTCTCAACGCTACTGTTTTATTCCCGAGGCCCCCATCCACTAAATTCATCCCGCGTTTATTCCTTCCTAGCACCTTTAATCCCGGGGTGTTAAGGGCCTGCCGAGTCAACCCATCGATTGCACCGGCATTACAAAAGAACCTTTAATCCCAGTGCTTCGTACCGGCCAGATGGATTGATTTAAGAATTAGCAAGGGGGATTACCACGATGCATGCACACCTCTGCCCGTGATATGAACGGCATCCAATCGCAACCCAACACACTCAGGTCAAACTCTCTGTCGAACAAGACAGTGGTGTTTGCGGCATCCACTCTTTAAGAAGTGAAGGTCAGAAGGCGTAGATTTGATCCAATTTATCACCATTTCTACACTTCAGTCTACCGTCAACAGCAAACACGACGTTATCCCTGGCAGTTCTCTTCTTAATACTGGATGAATTAAAGTGATCACAAACGGATGGATTGTGTGGAACTCTGTGGATCATCATAAGCTTACTTTTTAAGGAGCGTCTGTCGAAATCATCTCAAAATCGAACACGGTTTCTCTTTGAGCGTCTGCGAGATGAGAAGGGGTTGATCAGGGAGCATTTGATCGCCAAGGACTATAACGTCGTTCTGTCATCATGGAGGCTTTCATTAAAATTTTCGCTGCCAAAAAGTTTCCGGTGAAAAAGTCTTGGTTTGGACTGAAACACGAGAACCCCAAGGTCTTCTACAAGCCTCAAGTAAGTTCAGGATCAACCTGGGCCCTGTTTCACAAAACTTGGTATCAATAACAAATTACAAGCTACTGTTATAAGCTACTGAAATCCTTGCTTCTGATTGGTTATCAGCAGATTTATCACTGATTTTTGTCATTTGTCATTGAAAAAAGGCTTTGTGAAACACCCCCAGGATCAACCTGATTCCTCTGTATATCATGATATATCTGACCGATTTTCTCGATCACTAGTTCTTACAGAACTCGAATTGAGGTTATATATCTTTCGTATCATGTATACTTTTCCTGTATACATATACACTTATCATCATTCGCTGTCATATTTCAGTAAATGCACTTTTCCCAAAACATGTTTATGCTTTTTTTTCGAGATGCCTTAGGTACACTCTTATTGGCAAATGCATATATTTAATGTAAATTAACTCGTTTTGGCGGTTTAACGTCTCAATGTTACTTTTTAATTAGCCATGATTTCTTTCAAGAATATTGATTAGTAACACTGAATTGTTGTTGTTTTTCCCCTTCCACAGGGTTCTTTATTTTCAAAACAAATTCCATCAGTATATCCATAAATTATGTCCAAATCATTAAAGAAATAACTTCCATACATAATGGCTTGACACAGATAATAATCATCACGGCCGAAAACTTTTGTGCCAGATAAAAACAAACATTTATGACAAAATTAGTACTTTAAATATATAATGAAAAAATACCAAACCTAAAATACATGATCATGTTTATGTTAGCACATTTCCAACACTCTCAAAATATTTTCTAAAGTGAAACCATTTCTTTTTCAATTGATCGTCTCTGAGATTTGTTTGGTATATATATTTTTCCATTTCATAATAACGTTTTACAGCTGATAAAATTATATCAAATGATGGTAGTTGATTTCGTAATTTAGCTGAAAATATTTCTTGTCTTACAACCATCAGAACATAGTTGAGTGCATTATTATTGCTACCGCAAAATCCAAACAATTTATTTTTATTTGTAAGTTTGATCCTTTCCCCCGTATTACGAAATATCCAGAACTCTAACTTCGACCATACTTCATTAGAATAGTATTGTGCTGTGATTACTTTCATCTTTAAATTTTGTATGCTCAATTAATATTATTTATTTGCATTCATCATATTTTTGATAACCGACTATACCAGGCGAATGTTATGTCACGAACACATCAAATTCTCGAAATTGACTTTAATATACTATATAATTTGTTTACTTCATAATACATCAACAACTACCTTCGATTTAAAGAAAAACTGTTATTTCAATGAAAAAATAATATTTTTTAATTTTTGTGTTTTGGAAGACACATTTCGTCCTTGTTTTCACGAAGTGACGGTAGTGAGGAAAATCGTAACGCAAAGTGAATGCAATTTTTTTTCACTACCGTCACTTCGTGAAAACAGCGACGATTTTTTGTTAATGTAAACATCACTATGCTTCTCTTCCTCCTCCTCTTCCTCCTCCTCCTCCTTCTCATCATCATCATCATCATCATCATTATCACCGTCGTCGGCGTCATCATCATCAACATCATTCTCCTCTTCCTCCCCATCCTCATTGTCGTGTGATCGTCAGCACTATCACCATTACCATTATAATTATCGGTATCACCTATCACCTATCAATTTGGGCATCTATAAAAACATGTGGAACATTACTCTACATAATATATGAGTCGTTCCTTTAAAAAGGTGTATTCTGTTCTAGAATCTTGCTAGCATACTTTCCAGGGTAATGAATGTATGGCAGTTGTTGTCTGACTCAAGACAATGATGTTCCTGACTCATGTTTTGTGCTACATTCACCATGGCGCAAAAAAGGTGGTGCATTACCCAATTTGCATGACTTGGTGTTTATCAAATTCATAATTCTTAGGTATACTTCTGATTAAATGGGGATTTTAAAAATAAAGTGCAGTTAAGCTAACTACTTATCCAATTTGCTTGTCAATTCAGGTTAAAAGGATGAAATAGGTTCACTTGTATATCAAAATTACATATTTTTGCTAAGGTCTATATATTTGAATAAGTATTTAATTTAAAAATATTTTTCATATATTTTTTCTACCAGTAATGTACAAATAACAAAATATAGATCAGTTTATCGGTATGACAAAAGGCAACATTTTAATCAAAGAACGGAGTTACAATTCATTCAAGTCGTCGAGGTATATATATAGTTACCACAAACAAAATCTCATTAGGCGGAGAATAATGACGGTAGCAGGCCAACAATTGCAATATATGTTGTTATTGACTATACAGTTATCAATACATTCTCTTTGCGGATGACGTTATCTGATGAAACAATACACCTATTTTGTCCACACCTATTAGAAGGCACATCACTGCCAGCTCAGATTCAAAATCTTATCATCCGGGGTGAAATAGAGAACATTTCCTATATCAGCGGTGACAAGGAGTGCTAGAAATAACTCTCTAAACATCTATTTCGGGCTGATCCAGGATTCACGTGCTGAACGAGGAAACTTTCACAACACCGTCCATACATCTGATAAGAAAAACAAGTATAATGAATCTATTTCAAGTCTTATTTCTATTTTAAGTCTTATTCATGGCATATATTGCAGGTGGTATTTTAAAAGGAAAAGAGAATGGCATATAGGTCAGGCACAGACCTGCGAATTCAAATTCAAATTCAAGTTAACATTATTTTGTATACTCTATATTTTTAGAACAGATCGCAAAATTCACAATACATGAATGAAGAAACAGCTTTTAAACGATATATATATAATACTAAACTTTTTACTGGAAAACAATTAAAGCTAAAACGTAGTCAAGAGACTTTCGTTCACTATTCTTAATCATTTAAAACAATGACATTTTTTTTCATCTTTAGCACATAAGTTGTCCCGTCAAAGCAATATTTTACCAAGTATTCAATTTAAACAATCAGATTACATGAGTTGCAATCGAAGAATGAAATTATTGTTTGATATAAATCGTAATTAATGTCATACCTGCTCTCTCTCTCTCTCTCTCTCTCTCTCTCTCTCTCTCTCTCTCTTTCTCTCTCTCTCTATCTTTAACTATCTATTTATCGATCTAACTATTCTCTATAATATCTATCCATCTGTCATTATCTGTCTGACAATCTATTTATCTGCTTTGCTCTCATTACCACCGCTCCCCCACATATATATTTCCCTACATTCTCCACTTTTTAATAGGGCCAAACAAAGCAATAGAAATAAGCCGGTATGTAAAATTTACAACTGACACTTTCAAGTTACCTGTAAGTGTATCTGAAAGACCGAACGCGTATATAAAACAGATTGGACCTTGGTGTATTATAAATAGAACTTGGGGAAGTCTGTAGGTCAGCGATGACCCCCGCCCCTAACCCCCCCCCCCCCCTACTTGCACTCACACTAAGTTGCAGGTGACAGGTGTTGTCTGACAAGATACTATACCTATAATCTTCGTCACTTTAGAAGTTTAGAAATTTTTCCAGTGTATCATGAACCTTCCTTTCACAGCCTGTCTAAAAGTCTAAACACATTCCTTACGATGAGTTCCATTCAGGGTATATAGATATAGCTGGGGGAAGTCTGAGGATCAGTATTGACGGCCCCCCCCCCCCCAACACACACACACACATACAGTGGCCGGGCCCCCTCCCCTGGAAAAAATACAGTTAAAAAGACGTTAATTTTATCTTTTTGGGGAGATGGGCCCCCTCCCCTGGCGCTCAAGGCGGGGGGGGGGGGCGATTTTTTAATCATAACACAAACAAATAAGTGCTCACTACCCCCCCCCCTGCTTTTTCCCCGGCTGGCTGTTTCGCTGCTAAATATTCTCTCAAGAATTGGGCCCCTGCACACACACTCACACACACACACACACACACACACGCACGCACACACACACACACATACACACACGCACGCACGCACATACACACCACTCGCGGACCTAGGAACCTCTGGCAAAAGGTATGTGACGAGCAACAACGAAAGGGCGGTCACAAGCCCATGCTTCTTTATCCTCCTTAATTTCACCATCCTTTTATCCCTTTTCTGATGCCAGGCGGAGGGGGGGGGGAGGGTGCCTTGCCCCTCCCCCTTGGATCCACAACCGCACACTTACCTTAAGACAGGTGTTGTCTGACAAGTTAGATACTTATACTCGTTCATCTTCATGTTTGAGTTTGAGTCATCAGACTAAGAGTGACAGCACACCCTACGCAACGGCAGCGGCACACCCTTGGCGGGCAGGCGCTCCCCCGCACCGAAACTTCCGTCACTCTATAAAGTCCACATTAACTGCTCTGAATTCTCTGTTTTACATGATAGACAGTGGTTTACAAATTGATGTAGGCGAATATGGTTAAGTAAGGATATAGGCGATGGATTATGGGGATTTTGGACTGACATAACCATGAAAGAATAATAGAAAGAATTTCTTTTATATTTGATAAAACACTGTTTTGCCTTCTCACTTACTGTGTATACTCAACATTTGCAATTATTGATTATCCTAAACATTTCTTTATAAGAAATCATTTCAGTAGGGCTTTGAAGAGGGGTAAGTTCTTAAATTCACGGTTTTGTTTAACAGAAACAAATTCCGCTGTTATAGCCGTGGAGCAATTTTCGGAGCAATTATTTGCGCCGAAGCAATTGTCGCAGGAGCAAGTTTCGTACAATCCGCATACCATTACCAAACCACTGGATTTGAGGTTTATCAATAGTTTACCGAATATTATGTTAAGTGATGCCATGTTTAGAACATGCTTAAGACAGGTTATCCGACCTGGTAACGAAAAATAAGTGATCAAATCTGTTTTCTCAGAGTTGGAGATATTTTTAGAAAGGTATGGTGTCCATAAATACAAAATCTTTTGTGAACCATGATAACATTAGCCAACTCTGCGGTTGTAACTCTCAACCTTTTTTAAATTTTGGCTACCACTTTAATGGTTCCTACTCGGTTAATGCCTATCCATATCCCCTTCCTTTAGTTCATTATCCATCAAAGCGTGAACATGGTGACAGTAATGTGGAAATTTATTTAAAGGCACACTGTCCTACTTGTAGCTACTTGCTCCCTCTATTCTATATAGAAAACTTCCCAAATCGGTGCCTGTTGATCCCCCATGATCCTCTTTTTCTTATGTTAAATGAGAGCTGAGTTAATGAGATAGCCACCTGTCACAGTGACCTTGATGGCTCACTGGGTGGTCTAATCCCTTCTTGCTGAAGTAGTAAAGCCTCCCTTTAAGGCAAAATTCCTTTACAATAACTTGGAAAGGATGTTAAAGGGACTAGTCAAAATCCTTCGCATATCTCTTGTATTCTCTAATATAACTTTAAGATTTTTGCTTTTTTACTTGAATGGCTTAATGGTACCTGAACTATTTAATGACATGTTGACACGGCTAAAAGTACTTAATTTGTTTCATAGCCTCAGAACAAAATATACCCCTTAATGTTAACCAAAATGGACAGGAGATATTACCATTTATGATAATAATATTCCGCTTTTTATAAAGCGCCCAATGTATCCACATTCTCCACTCCCGGGGAGCATTCCTACCAGCCGCCATTTTACAAGCGCACACTTGCTCCTTCAACCATATTAACTTGGGAAGGATTCATTAACAATGACAGTGATTCAATCGGTGTTGCATAGAGAAATTTCAAAGAAATTTCAAAATGGTCGCCACCACCCATATGATATGATTGATTGCTGGCCATAATAACACTTTGGACTTTTTTTTGTAATAGCATTTTGTGAAAGGTTACGTACCTTTAAATGATAACCACAGATATGATATCATATCAAAAGAAGTCGGTCAGAAGGTCCGATTTTCATAACAAAGCGGTTCATCTTTCACGACGGTGACATTTCGAGAGCGAAATATTTCAACTTAATCTTGACGCTGCATCTTGATGAACTTACGTCATGAAAGCGGGATCTGTGTTCAGAAATAAACCACTGCTAGCAGTAGTATAGTATACAGGGAAGAGGGGAGATTGGGGGGGGGGGGGTCGTGAAAAAATGCTGAACACGCAGTCAGAAATAAACCATCACTAGCTTGCTTGGAAAGGGTGATCGTGAAGAAAAAAAGCTTGAACTGTGCATGGTCAGAAAAAACAACCCTTCGCCAGCTTGCTATGGAGAAGCGATCGTGAAGAAAAAAAACTAGAATCGTGTTAAAAAAATAAGCATGTAGGGAATCGGTGATCGTGAAAAAAAAAAGGATTTTAAAAAGATATATCCTATTTCCATGGTGGCTTAGCGTGAGTCCACCCATTGATGGGGCAATGAAACGTTGGGGAGGGAGGGGGTGGGGCAATGGTGTTTCTCGGAAAATGAATAATGCGAATTTATAGGGCTACTGATTATGGAGAGGGGCGAGAGGTGGTCTAGGCGTCTTCTCGTCATTTCTTCCTCCCCTTTCTCTCTTTCCTTGCTGTTTTTTTAATCCACCATTCGATCATGATGGTAGCTACGCCACTACTTTACCAGCATGTATAGAGGAAGGGGATGGTCGTGTCAAGTTGGGATAATGGTGTCACGCCGATGCATATCGCATCCAAACATACCGACATCGTGAACATAGGATGCATATCCCCACTACGTCCGCCTTTTTGCCTATCGGTTTACTTTAAAGATATCACGGGAATAAAAGGAGTGCAGTCCGTGTCATGCAGTGGCGTAGGTATAGAACATGAGAGGCACGAAGGCTTATCCCTCCTCACCACCCTCCCCCCCCCCCCCATCATATGGCGACAAAAATGGAAAACAAGAATGAGGAAAAGAGATGAAGATGGAAGGGAGAGGGGGGAAAGGAACGAGAAAAGAAGGTGAAAGGATCCCCGCCCATACCCTTCGGCTTCCGGTAGCGTTTTTAATTCGCCTTTCATCCACCTAGTAGGATCGGTGCCCCTCCCCCATGACTATAGACCCGAGCTACGCCACTAGTGATATACATACACTTTAATATCATGAATATATGCACCGGTAAATAAAGTAACAAATTAACAGAGACAATTCACAGAAAAGACAGACGGGGAAACAGGGGAATTCTTGCTCCCCTTTTACATCGATACGCCTTTTTACGCCCGCGAGATCCATATACACCGTTGCCCATAAATTTGGAATATTTTATTTTCCCCTTTTTATGAAGGGATTGTGTGAATGTGATTTATTCTTGACGGATACATTTTACATTTTCTCAGAACTTTATTTTATCAATCTAAAGAGTCATAGAGATTCAAGTGATAACTAAAGTTCTGATGACATAATACTTTTTCCTATCAAGAATAAACCAGATTGCCAAAATCATTTCATGAAAGAGGCAAGAAAATAATTATTACAACCTTATTTGGAACACAGTCGCTGGAAACATAGTCATCAGTAGGAATCCCGTATTCAAGGACATGATGGAATTATCAAAATAACCTTTGTCAATTTAATCGCAATAAAAACCATGTTGTTGGATTCAATAATTTCAATATATTTGTGGCGAATTATTATGGTTTTAGGTTCTAGCCCCAGTACGACATTTGCGTCTCTTGGAAGGGCACTTTTTCCGCATTTCTTCCCTGTATCCAGGTGTATAAATATGGTGGAATAAGCATATGCGCGCATAATGATAAAGAAACAGACGATTGACTGGGCGTTAAAGCTCGTTCAGAAATGACGCGGTAAATCATCGAAAAAACGCCGCGGTTTACCGCTGCACATCTGCACGAGTCTTGTTGACAGAAAATGATTAGACTATAAATATGCACGCTAAGCACTTTCATGATAACATGAGTAATCACCTTATTACAAGTTCAGTATTTACTTACCATTGCTTTTATAAGAGAATTAATTCCTTATACATCTCTACACTTCAATTTGTTATTGTACTCCTTTATAAACCTCGTATGCAATCCATCATTAATGCACCAAATAGCTTGTCATGTTGTTGTCAAGTGTGAACGTATTATTAACTACAATAGATTACTTCGTTGGGCCGAATGGTTCTCTAGCTATCGACGTAATTTCTAATTCATTGACCTTAGTTGTGCAAAATTGCAATCTAGTTTTAATAAGATAATGGTTGATGATGTCAGTCAGTATAGACCTTTAAGCTCAAGGATCTATTAGAGATATCTAAGAACTATTTGGGGATTTTTATTGATATTTAGCTTGTGATTACCGCTATCCGTCACGTGCCCTTCCCAAGTTGAGGAGGGGAAAACACTGAGGGTTGGACTGCCTTGCCCAGAGGCATGATAATGGTCATAACGATAAACGCCTTATTTATGTCATTTGATATATTTCATAGAACTTTTAATAGAGTCTCTCTCTCTCTCTCTCTCTCTCTCTTAAACAAATTCGGGAATAAAATGATCATTCGCAACTTCGTATGATGGTAGACAAGCATTCTTTCAGGGATATGTCACATGGTCATATTTGTGTAGAACTGGAAAGTGAAGATTATGGGCAAATGACCACAGCTCACTCCTACACATCGCTCGTTTAAAGTAAATATGTTCCATTTGCAGCTAACACCAAATTCTGTAGAACTCATGAATATGTCGTGTATGCCCTATCTGTGAAATTTAAACGTTAACAGTGTCCTAATATTCAAATTATGCAAGGAAGCCCGTGTACTTTCTAGACTTCACTGTCGGACACTACTGAGTGACTGACTGACTGACTTTTTTCTTTCTTTCTATATGGTAATAACATATGGCCACAATTAAACTGATTGAATCTTTGCGCATCACTAAACGTACGACCCTTCAAGCATACAAGGGTCTGAAAATCAGATTATTACTAAATGGACTGCAATCACTAAAGTCGATTCGACAACTTATGGTCGTTATTTTCCCAATAAAAGACATTTTCAAGCCTTAGTATATCTTTCAAATGCCGTTGGAATTTTACTTTTTCATTTGTTTGGCCTGCAAATGGGACATACATGTAGTACCTTTAACGCCCGCATCGCTTGAGATTCTGAATGAAGTAACAATAAGCGCTTGGAAGGTAGGGCATACCATTATTATACCAGCGGGCAGAAAGGTTCATATATCATTCCATACCTGATTAACATGTTACATTTTGATGAAAGTGAAGAAATAGTCGTCCCACGGTATACTCTCTTCTGTTGCGTATGTAAGGGGAACAAACATGACAAAGCTATGTTGTACTTGAAATCCGACCCCTTTACTCTATTCCAGTCATGCCAGAGGACTCAAGTTACCCGACACTAAAGGGCATCCATTATACATCCCCTCCCCAAGTTTCACTTCTCTTTCATTCATAATTTTCTTCACTCACGAAATAATAGTATTCATATCCTTCTGCTTTTGTTGTTTCCATCATATTCTTATTCATTCCTCTTTCTTTCATTTCAGATGATCTATTTTTTGTTATTTATGTCTTTATAACAGGCGGTGGTATTTGCAGGGCTACATTTTTTTTATTGCGGGAGGGGCACAAGATCTATTAGATGGGGTTACAATTTTCACCCCCTCCCATCATCAATTCCCACATTTGAAATGGGATGCCCCCCCCCCCGCCTTCTTGGCATTTAGAACAAAATTTAATTTTTCTTTAAAGTTGAAAGCAATGTACTCTGTTTCATTCCGCTTGTGATATAATTAAATCACAATATCTCATACTTCTTCCTGTGATAGGAAGCCTATGATCTGAACACGCGGAAAAGAACTAATTATTGGAATCTTTTCTTGACCAAAAATTTGGCAGCTTCTTTTATGTTGTCTTTGAAATCAGGTCTTCGGGTAAAGGTGAAATGATATGATGTCGTCATTTATCATGTCCATATCCCCACAGGGGGTCATAATCATGACGTAATTTAGTAACATATACGATTTCCAAGCCAAATGTCGAGTTGCTGTTTTGTATCAGTTGTGATTAACGTCATCACAACGGCGACTATTACTCTATACTTTGTTTTAGTTGTACTGAGAAAGAAAAATTAATGTCATCTTTATAGAGGAATTGTATCGTACGAATGTGTTTTTGAATATTATACCATTCCCATACCCCTTAATATCCTATCAAGAAAAACAATAGTAACAACAAAAACAACAACAACAACAACACAATAATGACAACAACAACAACACAAACAAAATAAATTCATACATGCACACACACGCGCTCGCTCACAATCTCGAACATGATTACCAACAAAACATGAATCCAAAGTCTTTTTTTCTTCTTCAATTGACATACATAATGTATTTGTCACCATGGTTCAAAATATAGCTGCTAGCATCTTAACATTTAAAGATAAAGACCAGTTATGGTCATGAGATTGCATTGTGAAAGAAACGTTGTGGAATCGATCAGAAAAGGTTGATCATCTACTGCAAGGCTCTGAAATCATCAAAATGATAAGTAATTTGGTCCAGTCTTGGTAAAGTTACAAGCACTGTACACAGAAAGATGTATATGGGACTACGCGACACGTGCACGATATCTATCAGGTCCAAATAGATATAATATTTTACCAAATATATCAATTATTAGGCGGTTTCTCGGCAAAATTTGTATCATTATACGTATATTAGTCAAAAACATATTCTTTCACATGATTGGTCATAAAGGCTTCCATTTCATTTTTGTGAGTGGGGCGTTTCCAAAACTGGTCTTTACCTTTAAAAATTCAGCATTCCTGATCGTCTGGCAGAGAAATATTATTTGATGCACATGGGTTCCTTGAATTATATACGCTTTTCATCCTCTATCCAGGAAAAGGAGAGGGATCTTTCCTCAAGTAGATTTAGAATTAGTCATCGTTTACTTCTGTCTTGGGCAGTGAGACGGGAGGGGCGAAACGTGGTACATACGCCAAGATGTTTCCAACAGAGACAAAAGTGCCCCTTTCGTGACACGGGAAATGTCTCTCCCGATGAAGGAAAAACATCTTTTCTTCATCGTTTTACTATCCTTACCTTTGAATGATAATAACAGATACCCTTTTGTCGATAAACAGTATTGCCGATTTAATTCACGGAAACAGAATTTTGTTTAGAAGCATCCTCAAATTAATTTGGGGACTTTTCGTTCAAGTCATTTCCATTTTATTTCAATTTCTCTCACCATATTGAAGTAGGTGTAAGATTTGGATAAAATTGATGCTGGCGGTTATTGTCAAAAAATCAAGTGCAAGGAAATGTGTTAGTTTTATATCTTCCAAATAAAATCGGAAGGAAAGCTAACAGAACGATTAAAAACTGAATGGAAAAATCTCCAAATTGTATATATACTCGCTCGCTTTTTTTCTCGAAAACAAACAAACATAATTATGAGACAATGTTTCAGGTCTTGTACAAAGACAATGTGATTCTTGAAATAGCATTTTCATCATATTGAAGAAGTAAGGTAAGTTACATGAGTAACATGCATTGTTGACGACACAATGTTCACAAGGGCTATAGACGAATTAAAATATTTCGATTTAATGTAACCAATTGCAGCGCAGGACTTTGGCTAGAAATTCTTGTGATTTTTCTCGAATAGAAAGTTGTGAGATTCTGCACGATAATGTGGAATGGTCCAGTTATGGGCCTTGAACAGACTGCGTGGAACGCACAACCCATCCTTTTCCCCTCAGAATTGCAATTTCCGATATCCCATGAAAATTGGCCAATATCCGCATCCTAAAATAGAAGTAATTGCCCGAGAAATTACCTATGTTCATCTGGAGATAACGCTTTTTCATATTTTTTAAACAATATATTTATAGGAGTGTATAGCGATGTCTTAATATTTCAATAAAGGTAGCTGAAACAATGAGGATTGATGTGACAAAGAAGCTACTGAGATGAAACAAGAAAATTGGAAGAAAAATGAGGAAATTCGAGAGAGTAAAAAGGGTGAAAGCAGGAAAAGGAGAATGTACATTGGAATAGGAAAAGACATTAAGTACAACAACAAGACATATGAACAGAGGAATTAGAGAATTATAATTTGAAATAAAATATTAATAGAGGCAAAAGATGAAATACGGCAAATGATAACAGACCCAATTGTACATTTATTTATATAAATGATGCATACACATGTATTATGTCTAGCAGCGAAATCTTTGGTTAACGTGATAAAGAGAAAAGTTAAAAAGTTAATATAAACTTAAAGGCGAAGTATTAATTATTTGGCATGCAGGGAAGGTGGTAAAAATGTAAGTATGTGAAGCGAAATCGAAAAATGAGGGAAAAGTATGATTTCCAATAATAAAAAAAACAAGAAAAGGACGAATGAAGGAGAAAGGATAAAGAACATAAAAAATGAGAGCAACAAGAATAGGGCTTAACAAAATTAAGAAAAATATAGAGAAACGAGTGTTAGAAGTCATAAAAGTTGATACAAAGTAAAGCCCAACTGCATTAATTATAGCTAATTGCGCACTCTATATGACAAACAATGCCTAATCGGTGCCTGTTGGTCCCCCGTGATCCCCTTTTTCTTATGTTAATTGAGAGCTGATTTGATGAGATAACCACCTGTCAGTGACCTTACAGGGAGGTCTAATCCCCTGGCCAAACCAGTGCAGACGGGCTTTACAGATGATCTCGCACACCTCAAGAGGAAACAACAATTCTAACACATTTTAAAACCAAGTCACCAAAGTGAAAAAAGTGAGATATATCTGAGCAGATACTCGCGAAGTATAACACACTCAATCAATTTCCAGCCACCTAATTGATTAGCGGGCAAAGGAAGTAAAGCTTCTCCGCTCGGCTTCAGTAAATGGTCTTCGGATATTTGATCATTTCCGTAAAGTGTCATGCAAAAAAGTGACATATTTTATGAAGGTATCAATGAACCCCGCCAAAAATCGGGGGTGCTTTATGGTACCTCTTTATTTCATTTTGACACAGCGAATCTATCACCAGAATATGATGGCATATATTGAGGGATGGGGAGAGGGGGGTTAAGCGCCCCTTTTCAAATTTTCCTAGGAAAAGCGGCGACCATCCCTCCCCCTAATCATCTCTCATGGTTGAGTCGGTGCCAGCACATGTCATAACATGATCTTCCTGTATTGCAAGTATTAATGGTTTCATCAATCAATCAAGTCATTTTAGTTTGGCATCGATAATTACTTATTTTATTTCTAGGAATTCTTAGAGAAAGAGGCAAGATAGCACAAACCATTAGAAATAATTTGTATACAAATATATACTTAATTATAGTAATTTGAAGCAGTGCGGTTATTGTAGTTAAAGTAGTAGTAAAAAAAGAAGAAAAAGAAGAAGAAGAAGAAGAAGAAGAAGAAGAAGAAGAAGAAGAAGAAGAAGAAGAAGAAGAAGAAGAAGAAGAAGAGGAAGAAGAAGAAGAAGAAGAAGAAGAAGAAGAAGAAGAAGAAGAAGAAAAAAAAAAAGAAGAAAAAGAAGAAGAAAAAGAAGAAGAAGGAAGGAAGGAAAAATACAAAAAGAAGACATCCCCAAAGAACTACAATGGATTTTATTTTATAATTAGTGGATATAACTATAGCAATATTCTAACAAATTTAGCGGAATAAAGTTTCCGAGGACTTACGATCTTCTCCGAAACGACCCTCTCAACCGGCACGATCTCCTCCATCGCGATCTCGGTAAGTCCAGAGAAGAAGAAGAAGAAGAAGAAGAAGAAAAAAAGGGGAAAAAGAAGTAAAGAAAATAAGTCATCGTAGTGGTAACAATAAAATGAGGCGGAAGGGATGAGAAGGTAAATGTAAAGTAGAGTTCGGATCATGAAAGCTAAGTCTCTCTATATCCTGACTTAACGTGACTTGCTGTATCAAAGTTGACCTACCATCGACATCGTATGCTGATGATGGGTGACTAAGTGCTGTTAAATACTAACAAGACTCACAGGAAATTGAATTTATTTGGATGGCAAATAAAATAGACAGTATAAAGTCTGTAATGCGACCCCTCGTCGTGCAGAAGAAGAAGAGTGCACAGAATTGATTATAAACACCGAGAAAGAGAAAGAGAGAGGGAGGAGGGAGAGAGAGAGAGAGAGAGAGAGAGGGGGAGAGAGAGGGGAATGATGTAACATACGCGGTGGCGCAAGAAGGGAGCTAGACAGATGCGACATGGGAGAGAGACGGATATGCAATCCAGACAACCACCAATATGAGAATTATCATGTTCTTAATCTTCTAAACAATAAATATTTACAAGTGCCTTCTAGGACAATCCCCCATCATTCCGGACAAATATGCCTTAGAACCCCCCCCCCCCCCCCCAATCGCTCTTCCCTATATGTGGTAGATATCAACTAATGCGATGGGCCCTGAGTAGCAAGTAGTTCCAAGGAGTAGTTGTCTTGATTAGATGTCCGGGTGGTAGTCGAGGGATGATCTATGTAGCATGTTTTTTATTTTTTATATCCTAACTTCCACAAATTTACAGCTTATCAATTTCTAATTACCTGTCAAATATAGGACGTATCATTCAAGTATTCCAATTCAATTAGTTTACTTTAAAAAGGTTTTCTAATTCACCGTGGCTTTAAGACGGAAATTCGTAATGAGATGGATAGTGGTAACACGTATAATTTCACTGTTAACTTATTTAACACAATTCAATTTAACTTGATGTCATCAGGCTCATCAAATTTGAATTATTTTACCTATACCTGAATTATTTGATGTTTGCTGTATCATTTACGTGTAAGCATGCCGGACCTGTTGAAGAACAAGCCTTTGACAGAACCGTGTGGAAAATAAATACATGTTTTAACGAGAACTTGGCTAACAAATATATTTTGTTTCTCGTTCATTTCCCCGCTCCTTACTCTCTCCAGTGGCGTTTACCGGTCTGGCTCTTCCTCAGCTACCGGATCATCTCCACTTGTTACGTCATCTCCTACTTCATCTACGATATGGTAACCGGGATTTCCAAGGACGGCAGTCGACATTTCATCTACCTCTCTACCTGGGAGAACTTCGCCTTCGACTGCTACTTCGCCGTCGCCACTGCCAACCTGGTAAGTTGATGTGATAATGACGACGATGATGATGGTGATGGTGGTGATGGTTATGATGATGATGTTGATGATGATGATGATGATGAAGACCATGATGAAGGTGATGATGACCAATACGATGACGATGACGGTGAAGATGACGATGACGATGACCATAATTCTGAGGCTCATGATGATGATGACGATGAAGATAATAATGATGATAATGACGATGACAATAATTATGAGAATGACGATGACGATGGCGACGATGATAATGTTGATGATGTGATGAAGATGATGAAGAAGACGATGAGGATGACCATAATATGTATGTGGGCTAAGTTCGTTAATTAAATGGCAGAGCAGAAGAGAATTCACATTTGTAGCTCATGTGTTGGTTTCCTTACGAAATGTCGTTTTATACACAGGTCTTTCTTGTAATAATAATAAACAATAATGGTGGCTTCTTATATAGCGCACATGTCCGACACGATGTGACGCTCCTGGCGCTGCCCCGATTATTACCCTGGCTTTAGCAAGGCAGCCACTGCGAAAATATGGGAATGACTTTACAAACAAAGTCTACTTCATTCCCATTATCAAGAGTTAAACAATGAGAACATCAGTATCAATACATGGCATAGGCTACAGGTGGCATGGGGACACCCCCCCCCCCCATTGAATGCCACAACAAAGGGGGAAAGGAATATAGAGTAAAGCATGTAGAGTAAAGCACACAGAGAAGGGGGAAAAGAAGGAGAAAAGATTCGGCGATAGGACCCCTTCCGCCTCAACCCCCCCCCCCCCCTCTGAACACTAATCAGTGGCCTAGTAAAATCGCATTTAGTTTTCTGACTTAGAGCAATGCCCCCTCCCCCGGAAAAAATATGATGCCAGTGTCCCTCAATAGCTGGACTTTAATACGCTAGGCCACTGGCCACTATAACATAATGTTTAATGAAAAATCCATGCAAATAGCCTGTTTAATGTACAAAAAGTCTATTTCATTTTGCCAATGCAGTTTGTATATTGTAAGACATTGTTAAGTATTCCTATTTTTGGTATCGATTGTAAAGTTAAATTCATTTTATCTGAATACTTTGTTTAGCTATTGGGTATGGCTCAACTGACACGTGCACCTGTACATCTGGTCCCTTTTACCAACCAATATTACTCTTCTTGGCCATTTAAATAATATTATAATTAAATGTATTGTGCCTATTTGCTGTTGGTAAATAGTTCAAATCAATAAATCAATCAATCAATAATCTGTCTCCGCTTGCAGATCGTAAGTCTCCGCAAGGATCACCTGGAGCGGTTGAAGCAGGAGCAGGAGCGCAAGAAACAGGGAATCTTCCAGAGGTTCATCAAGAGATTCAAGAAGAAACCCAAGGAAGTCATCGTCGAGAAGAAAGACGAGGAGGATGGTAAGATCACGGTGAAAATGACGGTGGTTGGCAGGGGCGTCTCTAAAGGGGGAGGAGGGGGTGGGGGGGGGGGGGTGGGGGGGGGCACCCCATCGAAATAAATATTTCCATCAATTAATAATTAGGCTTTTGGAAACTCCCGGGCAAATATTGAAAATGTAACAAGTTTTGATTCTTATTCGCGAATTCTTATCTTTTTTTCTTCTCGATGGATTTTTTGATCTTATTTTATCACCATTATATTTTTATTAATTACACCTTTTTTGTTGAGGGGGAGCTATTTGAACGACAACCCCATTCAAATGGTTTAGCGACAGCCCTTAGTGGAGTTTAGGTACAAATTAAATGGTCTGATTTAACGCCCAGTCAAGTACCATGATCAAAGTCATCTAAATAGCTCAGTTTTGGACACCAGAATCAATCATTTCATCCATTTTCGAGGACAATTCATTTGCACATTTCAATTTAATTACCTTACTTCTATAAACTACCTAATGATTTCAACTTTTGGTATGTTTGATCGACCGTACATCCGCTGGACAGATGCAATGATTGCTATTGGATAAGGTGAGCTGGGCGGGGGTGTCGCTTAATTACCATTTGAGCAGGGGCGTTTGTCGGACCATATAAGAGGGTAGATCTTTAGGTCGAGTATAGATACTATTTAGTTTCAAGACTAGGACTTTCGGTGTTCTGGGCAAGGTTCACAAGCAGTTAAAGCATTCGGGATTGTCAAAAATCTGCAGTTTTGAAAGCATGAAAGAAAGAAAAATCCCAGTGAGCTGCCTAAAGAAAAATGTAGGTATTTGCATCTTTATATATATATTTTTTTTTTTACAGAAACGCCCCTGAGTTACAAGATCCAATGGTTCCTTTTCAACACCACCGTTCCCATGTCTATCCTGGTCACCATCATCTACTGGACGACACTCTACATGACCCCGGATGACCCCGAGCTCGTCAACAAGGTCAAGGTTCACGCCATCACCATGCTCCTCAGCTTCACCGAGCTCTTCATCACCGCCACGCCCGTGCGCTTCTGGCATTTCATCTACCCGATCGGCTTCGATCTCCTCTTCGACTTCTTCACCGTGATCTACTGGGCGTGCGGCGGCACCAACTCAGAGGGCAAGCCGTACATCTGGCCGTTCCTCGACTACGGCAACGAGCCGGGCACCGCCGGCGGCGTGTCGCTGGGGATGATTCTCTCGCTGCTGGTGCTGCAGGGCATTATGTACGGGTTCTACAGACTTCGATGTTGGATGGCAAGCAAGTGCGGCATGAACCCCGACCTTGTCGGGAACGAGAAGGACGGCCTTGTGGAAGGGCTCGTCGAGTCTCCCTGTTGAACGACCGAGAAACATAACTCAGAAAGGGTTTAAATCCCTTCTTTTAACAATTATTGCTGAGATTTGAATTTTACGAGAAGTATAATTCTAAGAGAAAGTTTCCTCTTTGTTTTATAATTGCTGAGGACCGAGGTATTGTACGAGAAGTATACCTACAAAAAGGGGAAATTAAGGCGCGTTTTATCTCACACTTTTCTTTTGTTGAAGAAAATGGTTCTAGATTGCGATCTGGACTGGGAAAACTATGGAATGCGTTTCGCAATCATGAAAGGAACTTGTGTGTTGATATTATTCTGAATGTATATAATTCGTCGCTGTTTTCACGAAGTGACGGTAGTGAAAAAAAATTGCATTCACTTTGCGTTACGATTTTCCTCACTACCGTCACTTCGTGAAAACAAGGATTATGCTGCTAATAACCTTTGACAAGGCACAAATTGTATTATTGTACGTGCATGATAGGACTAGGAAGAGACTGGTATGTCACAGTGAACGGTCAGAATATCATACGAGGATGCCTCGTATCTCTACGATGAAATGCGAAATTCATTGAGTATAATTATGCAACAAGCAAATCGTTACTTGTTTTGTGCCGATCGTTATATTAGCCTTGTTTTGTGCCGATATCCTTGAAATCATTCACATTTGGATGAAATGTGTACACTTAGTATAACATTGATTAGTATTCATGAGGACTTTTGCATTCTTTACATTAACCTTCACTTTTCTCATTATAAGAGAAAATGATATAATATTGTGAATATACCTTGCTTGTGATGTAATATATACATTTTATACCAAACATATCAAAGATTTGAAATATATAATAGCTTTTGAGTATGATGCATGACTATTTGCACGATACCGAAAAATGTAAGATATATATATATTATTCTTTCATTCTTGATTTATCTTATAATAGTATAAATACTTTTTTAAGCAAAAGAGAAGGAAAACGATTTTAGTATGTACTCATATTCCTAGCATTAAATGCAATGTGCATTTTCTTAAGGTGGCGCTATTCTAGATAAAGAACATTGCACGTTGACGGTTTGCTCGATTAAAAAAAAAGGGCAAAATAAAATAATAATTTTGAATTAATGATTTTGGAAATCAGTGTCGGTATGTCTCCTTCTTTTTCCGCTACACACCTCACCCACCACGATCATCATCATTGTCGTAATCAATTATCATAGTCTCCTTCAGCGTTATCACCAATACAGTTACCATTAATCCTATCATTATTTTCATCGTTTTCGTCATCATCATTCATCGTCAGCCTCTTCCTCCTCTCTTCCCCTTCTTTTTTTCTTCTTCTTCTTCTTCTTCTACTATTCTTCTTCTTCCTTCTTCTTTTTTTCATCATCATCATAACCACTACTATCAGCATCGCATTCATTGCATATTCTTGAATTTTAAAACATTTCAACGTGAACTTTATATTTAATTTACATATGTTTTCGGCATATGTTATAAGATTATAACCAACTTCCCCGTAATGATCATGCAAGCATATTCTTTAAAAATATATATATATACCTAGATAATAGTATTGCTGGTTAATACTCATGTGTTGCTCTTTGTATTCTTGTCTGTAATTATGTCAAGTATCTAGTATGTCATGTATACAGGTATACATTATGTTGCTTAGCGTGTGCAATAAAATATTTTCTGAGAAAAATATATTTCTCGTCTTTCTTTTTTGTCAATCTCTTTGCTTCTGTCACAATTTTGTTAACTCTTTCATCATCTAAGTACTAGAGGGAGAAAAAAAAAAACAGGATACCAAAATATAATCGTGTTCATGATAATTATGTTGCCCTTACAGAAATCATGGTAGAAAATTATAATTGAAATACATATTTGACAAACACATACGATCATACACCGAAAGAACGCTCACACAACACAGCTTGCATTACGTTTTCAACCAAGTCGTTTTGATTTCTGTTCAGTTTATTGCATACAATCGAAAATAGAGCTTTATTGTACATATTTCATGATTAATTTTCGACATGACAGAAATTCTCTAGATAAAACAATAGATATA
Organism: Strongylocentrotus droebachiensis; assembly: GCA_035222895.1. Lineage (NCBI taxonomy): Eukaryota > Metazoa > Echinodermata > Echinoidea > Camarodonta > Strongylocentrotidae > Strongylocentrotus > Strongylocentrotus droebachiensis. The sequence goes on from JAVYIG010007081.1 coordinate 96,015, forward strand.
TATATAATATTTCATATGTGACCACTCCCATATGAAACTATTAATACATTTACATAAGCTGTTCGTGTTTACATAAGTCTGCTTCTGTTTAATGGCCTACATATACATATCTCTATCAGTTATAAACATTGAACATGTTTCGCGATTACTTAAAGGCAAAATTATTGTTTGAAAGATGACTACTTTACACCTTTTTTTTTTAGATAATGGGCTCTTCTATGGACGCTATTATAAAGTTTGTTTTTATAAACTAGTGGAAATAGTTTCAGTTTCGAGTAACGTATATTTCCGGGAAATTGATTTGATCCCAAGAAAATTCTGCTAAAAAAAACAGCAGACATTTCAACGAGACCTTACAAGCATTACCAACCCTGGAAAATGTAGCATAGTACAAAGAATTGTTTCTTGAAATTAAAAATCACAAAAAGACATTGCAATCTTAAAAAATAAAAAGAATCACTTATAAGGCATGACAAATAATCAACAAAAAATCTTACAGATAAACAAGTATATATTACAGGTTTCAAACCAAGTTCTACAGTACTGCAGTATGGCAAATATAAACATGTTCATCCATAGATAACTTTACAATGCACTATTCCACTTTCACAGAGATCATTCATTAACATTAGTTCTTTTTAACTATGTTTTAAAAGAGAAATTGTCGTATGCAATTATTTTATTTGTCATGGTTTTTGTTTGTAGATCCTAATAATATAGTAAGGTATCATTATCTAAGTTTTAATATATTACTTTGTAGTTATTTAAAATAAAATTGATTATGTATATCATGAAGGAATCAGATTTTTTATAGACCTTTATCTTGTATATTGAAACATTGTTTCCATATAAGACAGGTACTCGTTATTAATGATTTGGAGATTAAAGTTCCCTTCAGAATATCTGTTTTGCTTCAAAAGGTAGTCATTAATGGTAAATGTTGTTCAATATCGAGACATGACGTTGGTACGAGATCTTCTAAAAGTAATTATATGTGTAATAAAGAACTACCACCCATAGCTTTAAGAATTATGGAGATAAACAGTTTCAGGAAGAATTATCAAAAGCAAGATGGGATCTTGTTTTCAAACAAAACAACGTAAATAAAACAAATGACATGTTCTACAAGTTATTCCAAGAGGTATGTGATAAACATGCATGCACCAATCGTAACACAAAGGCAAACAAGAAATAAAAACACTGCCAAAAAACATGGATAACTAAAGGTAAACTGAAATCAATACACAAAAGCCAACAAGAAATAAAAACCTTGCCCAAAAACCATGGATAACTAAAGGTAAACTGAAATCAATACGCGAAAAACAAAAATTGTAAATTTATAAAATATCAAATTTTAATTCACTATCTGGAGATAGATATAAAAAATACACGAATTTTCTCATTTAGTTACAAAAACGCAACTAAACAGGCATGACACCAGAAAGACGTAGCAGACTGTAGATTATTTATTGTGTGGTAAAAAAAAGTGTCAGGAAAAAGTACTGAAATTGAAAAATAGATTGTTCATAAAAATGGAGCGAGTAGGGTGATAACAGACGATAATGAGATTGCTTCTGAATTAAATAAATAAAAATATATCTGGATAACTAGTGAAATACCACACCAAATGATCGTTTGCAGAGTTTGTACTTTAATACTCAAGCAGGTAATTCCATACCTTAAACATTCCAATTCATTCACCTAGGCTTCTGAAAACCAACATATACCAAAGAAACAGGACATGTAAAATCTCTTTGATTTTGTTATACCTTTCCTTTTTGAGTTTCAAGATATTTAGGTATCTCAAAGGGATGTCTGCACCCGAGAGACATAGGAAACTTGTTTCCAAGAAAACTTTGTACAAAACACGAGCAGGTTTGTCAGGACGGTGCCAATTTAGAGCCGAAAGGACTCTGTAACCTGACATGATACTATTTCATCTTTAAACAACAAAATATAATTATTATTTTCAAAGAAAAAATAATAACTACCAAAAAGCAAGAGAGAAGTCAGCTGCATTACTACATATGATTACAAAATGAGACATTGTTGGTGATAATAGTCAAAATTGACTAAAACACTAACCAACAAAAACAAAAATCGGCAACATGTCTATGCAGAAATGCCATGGGTAACAATCAACTGCTCTGATGACACAATCTTTTCTTTCATTTGTGTATGACATACTTTGTAAATCAGTGTTTAACTTATTAATGTGTAATTTTGTACATCTTGTGTTGTATTGTTATATTTTATGCATGGTAATCATGATTGATACATTATGTTTTACTTGTTCTTATTGTTGTTGTTATGAAGAAAAAACTCAAACTCAAACTCAACATAACTAAAAACAGATATCTGTACAACAAGTGGAATACCACACCCAAGTGATTGTTTGCAGATTTTGAACTCCCTACTCAATTCATAAGGTAATACCATACCTTTAACATTTCAATTAATTTACCTAGGCTTCTGAAAACCACCATATACCAAAGAAACATGACATGGTAATGGGCAACATGTCTAGCAGAAATGCCATGGGTAACAAGCAACTACTCTGAATCTGTAATAACATGATATTTTCTTTCATTTGTAAGCATTATAACATACTTTGTAAATCAATGTCTATCTTATTCATGTGTAATTTTATTTATCTTGTAATATTGTTATATTTTATGTACTCATGATTGATACATTTTGTTTTACTTGTTCTTATTGTTGTTGTTGTTATAAAAAAAAATCAAAATCAAACTCAAACTCAATATAACTAAAAACAGATATCTGGATAACAGGTGAATTACCACATCAAGTGATCATTTGGCATATCAGACGGATTACTCAATGGACCTCCAATTCCAAACAGCACAGGTAAACAGATATTAATTCTTGCCACACCAGAAGACATAGAAAACAATTCATTAAAAAAATGAAGTCAGTTTTTTACCATAGAGATAGTTAGTGCTCTGTGTTCTATACATCTGCCACAATTTACAGAGGGGCCAAATTTCATCAGGACCCCATGGATGTTTTAATAATTTACTAATCCTAGTAGATATTTTTGGGACACCAATATAGTAAAGTCACACAGAAATGTGGCCTATCAGACAGATTACTCAATGGACCTCCAATTCTGAACAGCACAGGTGAACAGATATTAATTCTTGCTACACCAGAAGACATAGAAAGACGTTCAACAAGCAAATTATATTCTCTTGCGCAATCCCATTATGAAAACTGCAAATTTGCATCCGCCCACTGAAGGTGGTTCCGTAGAAAATATGTTTTTGGAGTTGTATGTCCATCCGTCCTGCTTTTTTGCTATTGCGATATCTCAAGAATCACCTGAGGTATGAACTTCAAGCTTGGTGCTAGTATGTATCACCATAGAAAGATAATCTTGATATATACATGGGGCTATACAAACATGTGGTATGAAAGTTGTGGTCCACAACCTTAAGTAGTTACTTCTCATATTTTGATTATGAGGGCAATTGAAGATCAATACTTCTCAGGTAACATTTTTTAGATCATACTCTTCCATACTAACATAAAAAAAATGAAAAAAATCACAAATAATTTGTTCACATTTCCCAGAACTCACTTGAGTTGAAAATATTTTTGATTGAATGATAATAAGTTTTACCCAGCCTTTTAATAGGTACAGAGGTCTGACACAGCACGTAATGTCGCATTTCAAAGTCACTAAAATAAGCCTAGTCACTAGGCATTTATACACTATATGGCATGAGCCTTCACTAGAGTCATGTGGCGCAGTTTGCAACTACACTGATTGTAATCGGGAACTTCAATAGATAAATTTCATTTAATTCTGCCGAAACAAAGCTTATATTATAATGATTATTATGATATTCTGTCATGAGTTCATGATCCACCGAAATAGAATAACCGTGACACTGACATCATGACATGTCATGCTTTAAACAGGTCACGCAATTCACACATACATGTAGCTGATGCACACTCAGCATAGGTACACACAGAAAATAGACAAATCAACGAAAATTGCAGTACAACTTGCAAGTTTGTACCTAATTATTGAGAAGTACAGTATATACCTCGTAGTTGTTGTGGCTTTACATGATTTTTAACGACTCCCAAATTTGTCCTTGAAGCCTAGATCAGCAAAAAGTATCTTTACGTGAAAATATTGGCTTGTACAGTATGGCGCGATCCCAAATGGAAGATGATGAACGATCAATGATCCTGATCATCTTCCCCGGAATATCTCCATGTACCTCGTCTCTGTTCAAGTCTCCAATTCTGTCCTTTATCAGTTTATAAGGAGCCTGTCATCAAAGACTACTCTTCATAGTGGCTGGTGACCTTGTCTTTCATACAATTCATCATTGCCAAACGTTGCTGGTAGTACTTGAGAAGTGGTATCCTCCTCTTCTGAATCTGGAAGCACTTTATTCTGGTTGACATGAAATCAAAAGTGAGAAAGCACTTTAGAACAATTCTTATAAAGTGATTGACACTTGTAAAGATTGCAATCTGGCATTACATGACTTATACAGAAAAGGGTTGTTTGACTACTTTTGTTTCACTTTGGTCTGATAGTATACATGAATAGACTCTGCTACCTTAATCTTGATATATTGGTATACTTGTTTTACATTAAAGGGGAAGACCACCCTAAAATTTAGTTGGTTTCAAACTTTCAATAAAGGCAAAACCCCCAAAAAATTAATGAGAGAAATCAGAAATGCATTTGTGAACGTTTGAAATCATCTAGCCAAGTCATTGACCTTCCTACAACCCCTAAAAAAGTAATTAGTAAAGTTATTAACTGCTCCTGGGGGGGGGGGGGGGGGGGTAAGATCGACTTTAAGTTGGACTTAACTATGGCAGGCTGTTTATGCCACTGTTTGCTCTCACCATTTACTGGCATTGGTTTCTTACATTTTTTGATAATTCATTATTGAAGGAAAAAATATTATCTGAAGATCATAACGGTGAGAGCAAACAATAGCATGAACGGCCTGCCATAGTTAAGTCCAACTGAAAGTCGATCTTAGTCCTTGTGAAACACTCCCCAAAACTCTGGAACTGAAATCATCAGTGGAACAGTTCAAAGAGAGTTTGAAAACATATCTATTCTGAAACCATATGCATTAATTGAACTCACACTGTCACTGCTTGGTAACTTGTATGTAGTTTTTACCCTAACACTGACTCACGGATTACATCTCAAAGTGATTTGTATCCAATAGAAAAAGGCGCTATATAAATTGCAACTATTATCATTAAATTCAGTTCATCTGCACATGGACAGATAAATATCTCTTACATGTAGTTGTACCAGTATGTGAAAACCATTGGAAACATGATAAAGGAAAATGTTATTCATTTCATGCACCAACCACACTCTACATTAAGTAGAAGAAGTCTATTAAAAAGGAGAACACAAGCTTTTTAAGAAGCATGTCAGTACAATAACAAAGAGTAGGACCTCATAAGAAATTACTATATCATTGGGGGGGGGGGGGGGGTCATTTGTGCCATGTGCTTTTGGTCTATTCAACCATGGACGATTCAACACAGAAGGGCGTTATTTAAACTCTATGTTGAAAGTATATGAGTTACCGGTAGGCCTTTCTGGCACCAAACAGACGATACATAACGTACATGATCCCCATCCCGACCAAACAGCAGAAAAAATAGAAAGGAAAACAAGGGATAAGGTCGTGGGTTTGATCCCCGACACGGCTCTAATGTCCTTTGGTAAGGCATTTATCTACTTTTTGCCACTCAATACCAAAGAGAGAAATTGGGGACCCAGTAGGATGACAAAAGAATTTGTGTTAGTCATTGTCTATGCCCTCACGGTGACCATATGGTAGAAATACTCCCTAGGAAGTGGAGATGGTGCACATTGTGCGTGAATGAATCCGATGACCGGGAAAATCATATCTGTAAAGCGCTTTGAGACGCTTTTCCGTATCAAGAGCTATATAAATATGGATTAATATTATCATTATAATGAAGATGTGAAATGGAAATGATGAATTTTTCCTCCAAACCCCTCCTCCTCATCATTATCATCATCCTCTAGCCCCACCCACACTCACCCAGTGGCAGATGCTCTTCTGCAATTTCGATCATTTCTGCTTGGATGAGTGCTGCTCTAAGTTCTTCCTTCTGCACCCTCACAGACGTCCTGCTCTTCCAATCGTACAGCATGCTTGTGGTACCTTTCACCGTCACTCTGCCCGTCATGTGGTTTGTTGATTCATACCTGAGCAATTAACATAGAGGAAATAACACAATTGTCTCATTTTCTTTTTAATATAAAAATCTTACATTCTTGTGAATTAGTTCTTAAATTACAAAAAAGGACAAGAAAAAAAAAAATATATCTTTGTAGTTTGTCTTACAGTGTACCAATCATCTAAAGACGTGAGCTCCAAATATTATTTCTATAAAGATATATTAGATATTACAAATATAAATACACTCTCTAATAACTATGTGGTACCTGTCAGTACTCTTCAAAATATCCGAGCATGCTTGCATAGAAAAAGTCTGCATGGACACTAAGTTTGATTTTGTTTCTCCATTGTCATCTAATAGCAAGTGTATCATCCGACTGTAGAAAACTTAACATAAATCCATGGCTTTTAAAATATTACAAAGAGTGCAGTGAAATTCTCAAACCACTCAATTGCCTACCTGTTGATTTGGGCTGGTCTGAAATTAAGGGCCTTGGCCGAGGGACATCAGCCGACACAGCTGTGGTGATGTCCTCGGCAAGGCGGGGTATGACGTATTCAATATTGACTCTCTCTGCGACCTTGCCTTGTCTTGGCGCCTGTATAAGTGAAGAAGAATAAATATAAGAGACCATAGTTGCAATTCTACCAACACTGTTTTACAGATATAGTTTAGTTCTGGGCATGAGATGAATACAGGAACTGTCTAGAAGCAATTTGTAAAGGTAAATTGTGTACCCGGGAGTACATAAGAAATGGTGTATATTGTGAGGTTTTTTATCATCACAATGATTAGAAGAACAAAATTGAATCAGTCATAAATACCCTTGTTTAATGTTAAAGGGAGAGGAAACCTTGTAAAACTTCAAAATTTGAAGATAGATTTTTGTTGGGGTTAAATAGTTAAAATACTTGATTCATGCTCTAAAATCTAAACTTTGATATAAACTGGCCAAACATAAATATGTGATTGAAAATACTTTGCCCGTCTGTCACATATATGGATATGACATTGACATAGCAAGTGTTAAAGTAAATAGTCATTTATAATTGGGTCATTCCATGAGGCTGGGGCCAAATTGATATGATATTTTCTACTAATTATCATGAAAGATGAAATCATCTGTTAAAGACTTTGATAAAATGAATATATATAAAAGTGCCCTACCAGAATCATTTCCTGTTTCAATTGCTTCTCTTCAAAATATTTGCTCAATATATATTTCGCTTTTACCAGCGCTACAGAGACATCACATTTTTATATAACATACATGTAAAATGAACTTCAAGTCTATAATTTTGATACACCATGAGGCTAGAGTACTTCTTAACATAGTTGACTATGCTTTTGTATGCTAGTATTAAACTAAATTTGAGCAAATATTGTACTGGTCGATAGGAGACATAGTTTCTTACTTCTGGTTTGTCACACAAATTGACCCCATGGAAGCACGGTCACCCAATATATAACACATAAGTTCACTTACTGATTATTGCTGTTGGAGGATTGTCCATGTAAAGCAGCTTCAGGCTCAACTTGTGTTCCTTGTAATGTACTTGTAGGCGTACATGTCGGATTTGTCCTCGAAGGAACAGCAGCAACTGGTTCAGCCACAAACTCACCTGCATTGGTAAAATGAATTCACAGGTTGGTGAAACAATAGGGTTCAAAGTATTTTATTACAGGGGGAGTAAGGGTACCAATCAATTTGCTAATTTGCTAGTTCAGGGGTGGCTATACTATATATTTAAAATAGAGCTTGATTATATTACATGTATGAAGCGCAGTGTAAAAAATAATTTTCTGTTTACAGGTGCTCTTTTTTATTTGGACGCACAACAATATTTCAGTGTTATCGTTAATCACCAGAGATCTTGTAAAGCAATTACCAGAGATAATCGCTCACCAGTAGCCACACCCATACATAACAGATGAAGAGAAAGAACAGACAGGCATAACCATTGCCAGTTTTTGTCCTCTGACTCTGTGTAGCTTTGTTTTATTAAATCTAGAATCTATAGATATTCATTTAATTACCTAGATATGACCTGCCATTTGCCAGAGGGCTGAAGGACGAGGCCAAGTCAGTGATTAAAAAAAATAAAAATGAAAAACTCTAAATCAAAATAAACACTCGTAACACAGGCAGAAAGAATCAAAGAAAATTATCATGAAAGCATGACCAAAGGGTCTATATATATAATAGGCCCTATAAGTTTATATCCCTCACCATTTCTAATTCTGATAGCTAATCTGGTTTTGCTCGACTATTTCGAGAGCCTTGCACAGCAGTTCCCTCGTCCCGCCGTTCCTGTGCCAGGCAACTAGCATGTCTTCCGTGCCTGTGCACTGTGAAGGGTTCTGATTATTCGTCTTTTCGTATCGTTGAATCTCTGCATGCACGAGTCCAAGATGTAATCCGAGTTTTCGGAAGACATTGATATCGACTAGGTTCGCGATCTGATTGATTTCTAAAGGGGTCAAATCCATGATGCTGTTAAGTGTTAATGCTGCTAAAAGTGATGAAATAATCAGCAAATTTGACCGGTGAACGAAATCTTGGACCGCGCCTACCTATGGCTACAGTACAGATAGTTCACATGTATTTATTACGGAAATACACCGTTGATGTGTATGGAACGCCTACCGGTATGTTGTCTTCGACCTATGGATATTCAAAAGTTCAAGATATCATTTGAATTAATATCCATTTAGATCTACAATAGATAAACAATATAATGATTAAATATACTACGATTTAATTTCATTAGTAGCAATAATTGTTCAGATATTGGTTTTCTTCAAAGCCTTCAAATCTGAAACGTAGCTGACCGTAGGTGTTGCCGTCAAGCGGGATTTCCCCTTTTTAACCCTTTGAGGCAACTGACCACGCTGACGTCATCGAGTGAAAGTGCATGTCCATGACTTGTATACGTGTACATGGTGAGAAGGGGCGGTTTGCGTTTTACAGAGTTGAACATGGAAGTGCAGGCCATCACGCGCCAATACCGAGGGTTTTTCGAAAGTGCTAAATAAGTAGTAGGTCAAATATTTTCGCTTTAGTTTAGGAATGGCCATGCACTGTCTAATTAGATACACTTAACCCGGGACAGTATACTCTCGGATGGCCTCCCGGATGGCCTACATTAACGTTATGGTAGACGAAGTATGGAAACTGAATCGTTGTAATAAAGGATGCACACGCATTATACTCATATTGATTTTTCACCTTTAATGATTCCCCCAAAAACCTCAATGACTTACAAACTCTGAATGCTAATTTACATACCCTGAATGATTCCCATAAGTTTATCGTTTTTCTCCTTATCTTTTCAAGGGGAAATTGGGAGAGAGCAGCCCGATTGATTTGCCGTTGCACCATTAGGCCTAACAACAAAAAGATGTTGTATTGCCCTTCATGTGCCAAACTTGGGTCGGTCGGTCGGAATTTAAAAAAAAAATTTACTCCCTCTTTGGGCTGATATTTCTCAGTTTTGAATGCTTTAATATTATGTTTTTCTTCTAAAAAAGGTAAAGAAGAAAAAACCTTTTTAAAGCCGACCGTAGATTTCAATATTTTGGTCGCAAATGGCAATACAACATCTTTTTCTTTTAGACCTTACATCACACCCTCATAAATGAACGCCTTTGAAGATTGTCAAGAACGACATTAACACAATCATAATCGTGGTTTATTGTAATATGAAAATATATGAATAGTCGAAATAATTTCCTCAGGCGTACACGGTTGTCAGGCACGCCTGAGAAAATCATTTCGACTTTTCATATAGGTATTTTCATATTACAATAAACCACGATTATGGTTGTGTTTTGTTTTCTTCTTCTCCTCCCTTAACCATGTTGGACATAGCTATGAGAACAATTGTGATTGATCGGTTGCGATTCTAGATTGGGGGGGGGGGGTGGGTGGGGGAGGGAGGACTTGGGGGGCTTGGGGGCTTAATTGGGGGATTCTTGCATTCACTCTCTAAATTATACCTCGCGTATGTTCACTTAAAGTCAGATTGCTTTTGAAGTGGACCTGAGCCCTAAGCCCCCTATAGAAGCCCTGTGTTAAATATAGTTATATACCATACTGAATGATTGGGATATTTGTACCGAAGAGGAGGGGGGGGGGGTGCAGTCCATTTCTTTTTCATACGACCTCGGGATACATGAAATGGAAAGAAGTGACTGAGCGGGGAATAAGGTTATGAAAGGATACCCTACCCCCCCCCCCCATCAATGTATAATGTCATCAGTGATCATGAACGATTATGCGCACATTTTCTGTCATTAAACAACGTTAAAATCATTGTTTTTAAAGCGATTTTCGAAATTTGGGGAGGAGGGGTCCAACCCCGGGACATTCCAAGGAAAGTCGCCTCTGCATGACGCCTTCGAATCTCTTACCCTTCATATCTAAGTATAATCCCAACGCGGCCACGAGCAAGTTCCATATGGGGTAAGTTGAAGAATGACATGCTTTCAACAAACGCGGGAGATAAGAAATAAGATATTGATACCAACAACAACAGCAACAATAGCAACATGAGGATTATAAGAAAGTCGATATAAGAGTTACCAATATTTTAATCATTTGCATATTGCTATCTTGTGGACACATATTGGTAAAACAGTACCCAAACATTTGTGGATGTAATTCTTTCAATGATTATAATTATACATGTATTTGACATCACTGATTTGTCATTTCCCCTAATAGAATGCGAACAGATTAATATAGAATTCCAAGTTTTGTTTCACAGACTTCATAATAATTGCACTAAGAAATAAGGATGCGATTTGGGTGCGTATTTATACGCGTATTCGACAGAGGTGCTGCTATTGTAGCAGAATCGTACCTTTATTTCGTAGTGTGTACAATATTGTGTCGTTGGTTGAATAATCAAATAAATTATGCAGAATCAGGAAAATTCGGTTAATAATAAAAAGTTAGTCAAAATTAACATAAACAAAATAAAGCTTGTAAGAATACTCTGCAAATATATCATAACCAGGGGCGGCGATTTTTTTTCATGACCGGGGGGGACGATACGCGAGGAACGAGGGAGGAGTGACGTAATGAGCAAAAACTTTTTTTTGGGGGGGGGGGGGGGGGGGGGAGGGGGCTAAGGTATTTGCGATTAAATAGAGCAAAGCAAGTGGCGCGTAAATTGGCGTGGGGTCCAAGGGCAAAGCCCCAGCGGGGACAAGGGGCGGGGGCCCCATGAAACTCAGAGTTTTGGGGCATTTAGTAAGGGTCAGATGAGCATATTTGGATACCTTATTTGTGACAATTGCATGCAGGTCGCTAATCGGAGTTGGTCCAGGGGGCGAAGCCCCCAGAAGCTCAGCGGTTTCAG